>JAJKFI010000024.1:6849698-6894334 GCA_029204185.1 Lerista edwardsae
ATGCCAGTTTCTACCAGTTCTGGACTGTGAGATGTGAAACTGCAACATGAATACTACTATCATGTTATAGATCATCGGAAAGGAAATTTAATGAAAAAATGCAATGAAACTAACCAGAGTGCAATGTCTTTGCTCTATCCAAAGTTATGCTAAAAAAACCCAGAGAAAAATATAACTGTGACATCACTTCCTGTTGTGATGTCACTTCAAGGGCAACATTTTGCCCTCTGCACTGGGCTACACTTTCATTAGCTACACCTCTGCTGTTGAGAACGGTTGCTGTCCACTTTGCAGTCCCAAAATATCATGTGGTACATTTGGATTTGTGTTTTTTTTAAATCTTTAATTTTTAGGCAAAAAGAAAAAAATATAAATGTGTTTATTATTGGTTTCCCAAATACTTAAAAAGAAAAAGTGGAATTTTTTTTAAGAATAAGATACCTTTATTGGCATATAGATACAAAATTATTACAATTTCCCAAAAGCAACGGTTTTTCTCATCAATTTAGACATGACGCTCCTGAATTGACAGAGACGATATAATTTAAAAAAACAGCGACCTTATTAACTATATCAGGGTCATTTGACTCTAAAAGACTTCCCAATCTTACTTGATCGGGTGCTTTAGGAAGAGTACAGATAACCTGATCAAGTAATTGGTGTCGAGAGTCACGAAAACGGGAACAGTAAAAAAAGGAATGCTCTAGAGTCTCAACTTCTTTCCTTCCACAGGAACACAGCCGTTCTGAAAAGGGGACTTTCTTAAATCTGCCTCGTGACACCGCCGATGGCAGAGCATTGCAGCGCGCTAATGAGAAAGCTCTTCTTAATTGAGGCTTTTCTAATATGGCAAAATAAGCAGGCATTTTCCCAATCGCCACCGAGATTTGTAGGTACAAGGGGGAGCATCGAGTGTTAGCTGCAGTATGTAGCTCTTGCAGTTCTATGTCTCTTAGTCTGGATTGGATCAATTGGAGTGCATCCATCTGAGAAACCGCACCTAATATGTCCGACCATACTCCGATTTTCTTCATTTTGGTGATCCAATTATCGGCCATATGTTGGGGCTCCTTCAAAAGATAGTATAATAGATTGTCATTATTAACATTGAAGTAAAATTTAATCCAGAATTTAGACACGCATGTCCACGCTATGGACTCTATTGTTGACTGTCCTGTTTCCAAACATATTGCAGCATATGGTACGCAGTTGGGGAAACCTAGAACCTTTCTTAAGAAGGACGCCTGTAAGCGTTCCAACTCGCAGTTAAACGCTTTCATCCAAACAGGAATGCCATAGAGGATTTGGGGTATGATTTTAGTTCTGAAAACTTTTATGGCCGCTGGAACATACTGGCCTCCTTTACCATAAAAAAATCTGAGAATGCCTAAGGCAGATGATTTAGCTGTATTAATTACTGCCTCTCTCTGTTGTGTCCAAGATGATTTGTATGAAAAATGTATACCAAGGTACTTATATGTTTTCACCTGTTCAATTCTTTCCCCGTCAAAAATCCAACTACACGGCGACCAGGTTTTAGCGAATACAACAATCTTGGATTTCTTGAAGTTTAACTGCAATTTGTTAGCTGAAAGGTAGGATAAACATCTGGTAATCAGGTTGCGTAGACCTCGCTGCGTTTGAGATAGGAGGACCGCGTCGTCTGCATACAGCAGAAGAGAGATTTCTTCATGCCCAGCTTGGGAGGGTGACCCTCAGTTTGTTCCAAAGATGTCGCAAGATCATTTAAGAATAAGTTAAACAGGGTCGGCGCCAAAATGCATCCCTGTTTAACTCCCTTGTTGGTAGGGATATCTTCTGAGAGTCTTCCATCCTGGGACAGTCAAATTTGACACGACGTGTTATTATAAAGGCTCTGAATAGATCTGAGCAGATTTCCCTCAATATTCATGGCCTCCAATTTTCCCCATAAAAGTTCTCTATTTACGCTGTCAAAGGCCGCCTTGAGATCTAAAAAAGCCACAAATAATTTCGATTTCGGCTTGGCCGTGTATTTAGAGATAAGATGGGCTAGTACAGCAGCATGATCCACGGTAGATCTTCCTTTTCTAAAACCTGCTTGTTCAATTCCCAATATCCTGTGTTGGTCAATCCACTGTAAGAGGTGGTGAAGGAGGCATTTCGCATAGATTTTCCCAGGAAGTGATAAGAGACTTATTGGTCTATAGTTCCCTGTGATGTTAGGGTCCCCTTTTTTATAAATAGGGACAATGATGGCTTTGCGCCAGTTGGAAGGAACTTGTCCGCTGCGACTTGCCGTGGAGAACAAAACATAAAGGATTTGGGACCACCAGATGTAGTCCGCCTTCATCCATTCCGCACTAATTGCGTCTGGCCCAGATGCTTTCCCAGACTTTAGCGACAGAATTGCCTCCTGGATAAGATCAAGCGGAATTTGAAGCACCGTTGTGTTGGGTCCTGAGGATTTTTGGTCAGTAGAATTCCGGACAGACTGATCAAAAAATAAAGCTTGAAAATGTTGTACCCAGAGATGTCTGGGAATGCAGGAGGGTTCCGAGATCTCATTCCTAAACGATGGGGAAACTAGCTTCCAAAATGCTCTGCTATTATTCTGCACAGAGGCTAGAAAAAGTTTCTGCCATTGGTTATGCATGAATAACTTTTTCTTGATGTTGATCTTATCCAAAAATTGTTTTCTGACGGTAAAATAGTGTTTAAGGGTGTCTTCCGTATTCATAGTTCTGAAGCACAGAAAAGCTTTCCTTAGTAGTTGTTTAGCAATTTGACATTCTGCATCGAACCATCCCCTGTCAACTGAGCCCAGGCTAGTAGTATCCCCTTTAGATGGCTGTTTAAGATTGAACACTATATATTGAACAAGATTATCATAGGTGGCAATTATATTATTGGGGTCATTTTCTGAAAAGATGTTGGATCTCATTTCTCTTCCTAGTGGGTTGTCCAAGAGGTGGTGAATTTTCTGGAGGAATGACTCTTTCCAAACCAACTTAGTAAGGAATTTCTCCTTCTCCAGTTCAGTCACTACAGGAGGTCTTATCGTATCCTCCGTGTGTAACTTGAGAAGCAATGGAAGATGATCACTTAGTTTAAAGTCAGAGATCTCAAAGTCAAGTACAGATGGAAATAGACCCGCAGAGATCAACATATAGTCCACCACACTGCAGCCAGATGATGACACATGGGTAAATTCCGATGCAGAATTAAATTTGCACAGTCCATTTAGCCAGATCATATCATGTTGCAGGCTCAATCTAATTAATGACCTGCCAGCCGGATACAACAGTCAAATATATCAAGTACATGAATCTGCATATTTCACACAGTTTTAAATATTTTGTCCAAATACGTCAATTTGTAACTGATGTCGATAGGCCACTTGCTCATAGACCGAGAGGTGTGGAAGCTCATTGGGCACAGGTTGGTGGGCTTCATTCCTTCCAGTGAAGTAACATCAGTCTTTTAAACATTTTTTTAACTGATATTGCTACATTTGGATTCTTGATGATTGACTTCATTTGGGGTTTTTTTGTTTGAAACTGGAAAACATTAAAGGTTTTTTTTTTTTAGAAATTACTAGTATGGCAAATAGCTTGAGAAAGTTTTGATACAGTTAAATGGTCTTCCGAGAATGAATAAAACGGTTGTTTTCTTTTCCAGGAGACAAAGGAGAAATAGGAGAAATCGGTGACCAGGGAATGATGGGTAAAATCGGACCAATCGGCAGGAAGGGTAAGTTATTGTTTTAATCCTTGACTGAATACTCTGAGTGTTGCAAGACATAGAACAAAACATGAAACATCTGCTGTTTATGCTTTTTAAAGACAATGGATGGCTTTAATTTCCAAAGCGAAAGGTACCATAGTTCAATTGAACTGGACTTTATACCTTCTATCCAAGGCAAGCTGTTATCGGCGTGCAGATATGGCTAGTAGAGGACAAGCCCCAAGATTTTACCAGGCCTATAAGCTTCCTCTTCCCAAACCTGATAGGAAACTTTCCTTGAGAAATGAAAAAAAAATCAGCTTCAGTTTAGGATAAAGATCAAAAATGGATTTTGTGGCATCTTCAAAACGAACAGGTGTATTGAGGCCAGGGCAGTGGTGGAGCTACAGAGGGGAATGACATGATAAGTATTGCAGGAGCTACAATGTGCTGTGAAACTGGCCCCTCCAACTTGACGTCATAACCATTCTGGACAGCGATAGCAACTGTGTTGCAGCACATTGTGGCGCCTGCAATACTTAACGGTGCCACCACCCTGGAACCTACACTACTGGCCAGGGGCATCCCAGACATGAAACTGGCTGAACCCAGTGATGTCATGCAGGGGGAACGCGGGGGAACTCAGTTCCACTAGTTAAAATTAGGGCTGACTCCGCCCACTTCACTCTCCCTCCTCCCCCCTCCCAATTCCTCTGCAAAGAGCTTTTCTTCTTGGTTGGCCGGCACTCAGAGGGTTAAAGGGAGTGACTCCGGATTCTTAGGGGGGCGAAGGCAGTGATGTCATTCAGGGGGAACGGACCAGAACGGGCGTTCCAGTTCCTAACGGGCTCCGTGGCTGGTTCCGGGTTCCCGACAAGTGCCAATCAAAAGTGAGTTCCTGTTCCTAAATCATTTGAATGACACCACTGCTGAACCCCTCATTTCAGGCAAAATGGCTGGAGTAAGCAATGAGTTGGCAAGGGATGCCATGCCCCCCTTTGCCTACATGCCATTTTCCCTGGTCTTCCAGCTGCCTGCCTGCTCTACCTGGCTGCCCCATCCTCTTCTTACACACTCAGAAGGGGCATGAGAGAGGAATGGGAAGAGCTGACCTACTCCGGCTCTGCCCCTAGGAGAGTAAAGAGACTTCGCTCCCAGAATTCTCTCAGGCATGGCACTTTACAAAATACTGCCATGGAGTGGGAAGGCAAAAAGAGTGAAGTGTGTGTATGGCGGGGGGGGGGGAATGTGTGCATACTAGCACATGTGCAGGCTCATGGGGCTGGGCCGCAGGTTGACTTGGGCCATGCTGATTCTGGCTTAGAATTTTCCATGGCTTGGAATCCATTTCCTCAGGTGCATTAAGTGGTTTGCATTGCTGGCAGGTATATATATATATACAACTGCATGAGTACAAAGAAAATTAAATTGCCAACAATGAGGCCAGAAGGCTGGGGAATGCCAGAGGCACCCTCAGTAATATTTCAATGTGCGGCTCAAACAGGCACAAGGTAAAAATGCAGTGACTGTTCACAACAGCATGAACTGGTGACAAGATAACCCAACAGGTTGCAGCCAGAGTGCAAAGTGTGCATAGGACACAGAGGGAGAATTCCACTCGTGGAAGGCACGCCACTGGAGGCTGAGTGGATCCAATCAGTTTTCATTCAGGTATTTTTGGAAGGCGATACAGTACAGCGATATGTTAATGAAGCAGTTTCTTGAATGCAGTACCGCCTCTTGCCACAAGTGGGGAGAGTGTTCACCATCACTGGACAGGCTACACAAAAGCTGTTCTGGCTGGCGGAGAGACAGAATATGGCTTTTTCAGAGAGCAGAGAGGTTGCTTCCACATTATGGCCTCGTGTATCAAGCCTGAAGCACTGTGAATCCTCTTCACAGCACTTAAGTCCGTGCTATTTTACCCAGCAATTCCTGGTCCCATAACCCAGACCAGTGGTTCTCAAACGTTTTAGCACCGGGACTCACTTTTTAGATTGACAGTCTGTCCGGGACCCACCGGAAGTGATGTCATGGCCAGATGTGCTGTCATTGTGACGCCAGAGCCTGCTGCTTTCCTGAGAAGGCAGCAATAAACTGAGTTATTTCTCAGCCGTTTTCCAATAGCAAAGCGAACCTGAAAGAAAAAAGGCAATTTACAGCATTGATACAAGCAAAATAACCACACAGCCCGCCCCCTTTCCAGCCACTTCAGGACCCACCTGAAATTGGCTCACGACCCATTGGTGGGTCCTGACCCACACTTTGGGAACCACTGACCTAGACCAGTCTATAAGCTTTACTTAGAAGTAAGGTTGAGCTGAAATTCTATAATGAGAATTTTTGGTTCAAAAGCCATGGAGTAAGGAGGGGGAAATCACTCATCCTGTCCCATTAACCTTTTTCATCTCCATCCATTTCACTGTGGTGTTGTCCTCTCTGTAGCCAGCAAATGTTCATCACTTTTTTCCAGAAGGCCCAGCTAGAAAAATGATGCTAGCATCATTCTAAGTGGCCTCTGGGGATTACTGTTGGTTTCTAGCTTTACTACAGGTGAGTCATCCCTTTAAAAATCCTAAACTGCCCTCTCCCCCATTTTCCCACCAGCAATTGGAATGGAATTTCAGCCCAGAAATACTCAGATGTAAGCTTATTTTATTTAATTGAAGAATTTACATCCTGCCTGTCCCATGCCGAAGAAAGTGCCCAAGGCGGCTGGCATGAGCAGGCTAGTCTAATCCACCATTTTTCAATGGGGTTTTTACCAATATACAGTATTCTGTGATTCACGGAATCCTCAGTCCCAGATGTAGCCTTCTCAGTGAGGTTCTCTCCTCTGACCGTGTAGCATTGAGCTTCAGCAGACAATTGTAAGTCAAGGCTGGACCAGGTCCTCAAGGTCGGACTATTTTTTTTCCAGCTGGCCTCTCACCCACTCCCCTGCAATTCTCATGTGCAGCGACTAAACAGCTCATCAGTGACTCCATCCTGCTACGATGGGTACAGCAGCTTGTCACAGCTTGCCATCTCCCATCCCAAAACAAGACCATGGATTCTCCTGCTTAGCTTTGGGCAGTGCCTGCAGCTAAGCAGTAGCATTGTAATGATCAGTCCACCATTCAGCAAAGGTCTCCTAGAAGTAAAGATCCACAGATTGTGGTTTACAAACCCAGGGGCAGCGAAACCTCAAAGGTAGCATCGTCATCCGCAAATGAACTCCCGGAACGCTGGGAGGGACGTGGGCGGGACTTTCGCTTGATTGGCAGCCCGCCCGTTTTGTCCCGCTGCTGCCCTGGCCTTGAGGGGGGGCTGCCCCCGGTTGGCGCGGCCCCCCGCTGCTTGCCCAGTCACCCGGCGCGCCCCCCACCTGTCTCTCACGGCGAGCAGGCACCCCTCGAGGCCAGGGCAGCCGCGGAACAAAACGGGCAGGCAGCCAATCACGGCAAAGCCCCGCGTAAGTCCCTCCCAGCGTTCCGGGAGTTCATTTGCGGGTGACGACGCTGTCCAAAGGGCACCCGATGCTGCCACTGGCCCAACTTTTCACTGTGACAAAACCAAAATCTTTTGACACTTACCACACTCCTCTCTCACTGCTGTGAGGCCTGAGAGTGCAGGTTTCATTTACAGGCTTTGTTGATAGGGACAGTGCATTTGTGCTGTCCTTGGAAATGAAACCGGAAGTCCCACATTCCCAGGTTTCCTGGCAGCATGCAAGGAGCAGAGTAAGGACAAGAGTGATCTGTTTCTCTGCTAAGCATGTAGGAAGCCAAACATTGCAGCTTGCATTGGTGGAGGGACACAGCATTGACAGAGGTGGGTGAAAGTCACCCTGCAATCAGCCACCCACTCAGAACCCTCTCCCTCTGCAGCTGCTGATGCAAACTGTATCAAGTGGCCTCAGGAATGGACCAGCACCGTATATATTTTCTCCTTTTCCAGGTTCACTGTTACTTCGGTGCTTGGAAACCTGCAAAAAAGCTTCAGCAGAGTTGCTAGAAGGACACAACAAAGGCAATGCTGATTCTGTCTTACCACCTTCCTCTCTCTTAAAAATTGTTCTGTCGCCAGTGTTTTCCACCCATCTGGCCCGGAAATGAGTGCCTGGCATCATTCAGCCACAAAGTGCCCAAACATGTAATGGGTCAGCTTTTAAAGCAAGCAAGTTTGCTTGCTTGTTCAGTAGGGTTGCCTGAGAGCACAATCCTAAACTGGAGTTAGGCCGGCATAAGCGAAGCCAGCAAAGTTTGGCCAGCACAAGGGCCACCATAAAGTGTGTTTGGACTACTCTCGGAGTCAGGGAGGATGGCTCACGTCTGTGTTGTTGCGTCTCTGACTCCAAGAGTGGTCCAAACATCCTTTATGGTGGCCCTTGTGCTGGCCAAACTTTGCTGGCTTAGTTTCTGCCCGCCTAACTCAGTTTAGGATTGCGTCCTGAATCTATTCCTGGAGACTTTCCCTCCTCCCTTCAACACGATGTCATGTATGCCCTGGTCAAGTCCAGGATTGCTTTCAGTACTGTCGCGTGTGAAATAAAATTAATGCAGGGAAACGTATTTTCTCCTCCATGCAGGTGACAAAGGACTGAAGGGGTCATCTGGCCTATCAGGAGGAAAGGGCAAAGCAGGTATGCTGTTTGTTTCCAAAGTAATTGAAAGTAATCCAGTAATGGTCAATGTAGTCACAAAGAGCACAATCCTAACCTGGAGTGAGGCCGGCACAGTTAGGCCAGCAAAGTTTGGCTGGCACAAGAGACACCGTAAGTTTGTTTGGACCACTCTCGGAGTCAGAAGGACGGCGCACAGATGACTCTAAGAGTGGTCCAAGCACTCTTTACGGTGTCCTTGGTGCCAGCCAAACTTTGCTGGCCTAACTGTGCTAGCCTAAGTCCAGGTCAGGATTGCAACCTCAGAAGGGGAAAAAAAGCCTATTTACAACCTTGACACAAGCATAACAACCATACGGCCCTCCCCCTTTCCAGCATCCCACCTTCCCATATTTTCAACATGGCTGCTCTCGGTGCTTCATGACCCACCTGAAATTGGCTCACAACCAGTGGTGTTATCCTACCGGAACGCTGGGTGGGACATCCGGGTGATCGGCAGCCCGCCCGTCGTGTACCGCAGCGTTACGCCATTTGCGTAACATACGCAAGCGGCGTAATTGGTTACGCAAACGGCATAACGCTGCAGTATGCGATGGGCGGGCTGTCAATCACCCAGATGTCCCGCCCAGCGTTCCGGTAGGATAACACCACTGCTCACAACCCACAGTTTGCGAACCACTGTTTTACAGCATCATCGTATTGTCAACTCACATACGTCCACCATACCAGTTCCAAAACAAGTGTAGAACAGTGCAAAAAACAAACACACCTTTGATGCAAGCATAGTTAAGATGGGGGATGAAAGAGCAATATTCTGCCCGTAGATTGGTCTCACTGAGTCTCACAGAGTTGGTCCCTTCAGTAGCATCCCTGGAGGGAGGGGCGTGGTGTTCAGTTGTACAAGGCGCCTTACCTTGCCATGAAAACTGCGCCTCTCTCCCTCGTCATCATGGCCAGTAAGCAATGTGGAGGTCATTCTTGATTTCAAAATGCATGCATTTATGTTGAGTAGCTATGGCCGCTCATCCTTTTTGACGTTTACTCTGTATCGCGTTAGGTGCTGTCTGTGACTGTGGGAAATATCGCAAAGTTGTTGGACAACTGGATATTAATGTTGCTCGACTCAAGAGTTCCATTTCATTTGTAAAAAATGGTACGTTCCATGTCTGGTTTTCTAAATTGCCTTTGATTGTAAGCATAAGTTCTCTCCCAGTATGTAATCCAACGCAGTGGCAGGTTCCAGGCCTGGTTTTTGAGAATCTGCAGCCATAAGTTCTGGAAAATAATGACAGTGCTATACCCAGACATAGGTAGGTTCTCATCAGGAACAATGTGTTTAGTTCTGCCTGCCATAGTTCAATATAGCAGAATATTGTTCTAACTACGCCACCCTCAGTAAAAGTGAGGAAGATGGCAGCAAAAAAATAGGGCCTTCTCTGTGGTACCTCCTCATTTATGGAATTTGCTTCCCCTGGAATTGAGAAAAAGCTCCCCCTTTTGAGTCTTTTTGATGGGGCCCAAGATGTTTTTTATTCAGGGAAGCTTTCAATTGCTGGGGGGCTGACACTTTTAATGAAATTTGTCTGAAATTTTAATCATGATTCAATTCAGCACATCATGTTTTTCAGTTTTGATTGTTTTTTATGGTTTACAGTACATCAGCAGTCCTCAAAGTCCTACTCGGACTTTGAAGACCTGGTAAGGTCTTGCAGGGGCGGGGCAGGAGTGGCATTTAGGGACATGTGCTCAACCTGTGAAAGCAGGAAGTGAGCTCTGACTATGAAAAGGTAAAGGTTTCCCCACGACCGAATGGTCTAGTCGTGACCAACTATAGGGGGCGGTGCTCATCTAAGTTTCTAAGCCAAAGAGCCGGTGTTTGTCCTTGGACAAGCTTCCGTGGTCATGTGGCCGGCATGACTCTACGCCATAGCGGACACAACGCCATTACCTTCCCACTAAAGTGGTACCTATTTATCAACTTGAATTTTTACGTGCTTTCAAACTGCTAAGTTGGCAGGAGCTGGGACAAGTGACGGGAGCTCACTCCGTTGCGTGGTCTCGAACTGCCAACCTTCCAGTCAACAGCTCGGCGGTTTAACCCACAGCGCCACCACGTCCCAAGCTCTTGACTATACCATGGAGCTATTTTAAGCATTAGGGAGGCCCACGGAGGTGGCAGCAGGCCTCCCCAATGGGACACCCCCTCCACCCCCCAGGTAAGGGCAAATGTCCCTAAATGCCCGCAGTGCTGCTGCCAGGCATTGCTTTCTTCGGCCACTCCCCTTAAAGGGAAATGGCCCTTGTTTTTACTCTTTGTGGTGGGTCGTGACCCACCATTTGAAGAACACTGGTATACATGGTTTTTTTTATGTTTTATTATTGTTTTATTCATCATTGTATTGATGTTTTATTGTAGTAGCTGCCTTGAGGGCCCCTAACTGGGGTGGAAAGGCGGGATACGAACTCTTTAAATAAATAAATAGTTCAAGGAAACAAGCTGACGAGTTGGGAATTAAAACTCAGTAAACAGCTGGGCCATAAGGAGTGGAGAAGGTAACTGTATCACGAAAAGCTGAATATATCTAGCTTAGAGGAAAAAATTAAAAGAGAACAGATACCAACAAAGTTCAAACGAATACCTGAGAGATTCGAATAGCTTCTATATTGCATGTCCATGAGAAGCTGCTTTCTTGAATATAACAGGCATCCTTAAAAGGCTATGGGCACAATCCTATGCATGTCTACTCCAAAGCTAACCCTACTATTAGGGTCAATGGGGCTTCCTCCCAGGGAAGTGTGGATAGAATTGCAGTCTATTTTTTTAATTAACGGCCTGTGTTGCTCTTTCCCAAGTATTAGCAGGAATCAGAGAAACAGAAGAGAAATACTATTACATTGTGCAGGAAGAAAAGAGCTACAAGGAAGCACTCACGCACTGCCGGATTCGAGATGGGATCCTCGCCATGCCGAAGGACGAGGCCGCCAACACCGTGATATCCGATTACATCTCCCAGAGCGGCCTTTTCCGCGTCTTTATTGGGGTGAATGACATGGAGAAGGAAGGTCAATTCATGTACGCGGACCGCACCCCCTTGCAGAGTTACAGCAACTGGAAGGAAGGGGAGCCTCAGGACCTCTCGGGGCAGGAGGACTGTGTCGAAATGCTGAGCACCGGGAAGTGGAACGACACGGAGTGCCACCTGACTATGTACTTTGTCTGCGAATTCCCAAAGAGGAGAGAGTAATGAGGAGTGAAAGGGGATTCATGGGGCATGGGGAGGTCACTCTGTTGCTCAGCCGTAAACAAAGAACTTGGCTCCAGTGAAAGGACATAATTATGATACTCTAATTCAGGGGTGGCCAACCCACGGAAACATGTGCTACTCATGGCACATGGACACTTTCTGAGCGGCACACACAAAGTCACCTTATATTTTTGAGAAGCATTTAAATACCAACGAAGAAAACACCACAGCAGTTTATGGTTTGCTTGATTTCTTTGCTACTCCTTACACAGCCACTTAATGGGATGTGGTGGCGCAGCGGGTTAAACCGCTGCTGCTGGGCTTTCCGACCGGAAGGTTGGGAGTTCAAGACTGCGTGACGGAGTGAGCTCGTGTTGCTTGTCCCAGCTCCTGCCAACCTAGCAGTTCGAAAGCACCTAAATGCAAGGAGATAAATAGGGACCACTTCGGTGGGAAGGTAACGGCGTTCCGTGCGCTACGGCGTAGAGTCATTCTGGCCACATGACCATGGAAGCTTGTCCTCGGACAAAACGCCAGCTCTACAGGCTTTGAAACGGAGATGAGCACCGCCCCCTACAGTCGGTCACGACTAGACCATTAGGTCATGGGGAAACCTTTACCTTTACCTTACACTGCACGGTCCCAAGTTTCTAATGGACACACTCAGGGCAGCCACGCCTACTCTGCTTGATTTGCTCTGATTGGACGATGGGGAGAAAGGCGGGAAAAGAACGATGGACAGGCGAGAAAGTTAACAGGACGTGTTTCTTGCACTGTGCCTTCTGAAGGTGGAGTGGCACATTTAAGATTGTCCACATAAAAAGTGGAACGTGTTGTGCTGTAGGTTGGCCACCCCTGCTCTGCTTGAACACCACAAAGTCATATGACTCAGGGTGCAATCCTAACCTGGAGTTAGGCCGGCACAATTAGGTCAGCAAAATTTGGCTGGCACCAGGGCCACCGTAAAGCATGTTTGGATGACTCTCAGAATCTGGAGGGATGGCGCACGTTTGTGTGCTGGCCTCTCTGAGTACAAGAGTGGTCCCAATGCACTTTATAGTGGCCCTTGTGCTGGACAAACTTTGCTGGCCTAACTGTGCCAGGCTAACTCCAGGTTAGGTTTGCGCCTTCACTCCCATGTCTGTATGTTAAGAGTGTAACATGAGGCAGAAATGTGCTCCTTCCACATTATGTCAGCATGCATTGTCTTCTTCAAGCTTGTAACTGTCACTGTTACCTCCTTCTCCTCCCTCTTTCCTTCCTTCTCTTTACTTTCTCCCTTCTGCATGAGATCATCTAGGTAAGCACAAGCTTGGGGATAGACAACTACTGGCTAATATGATTTGAGTAATGAGAGTCAAGAGTGGATAAGGAGCGGGAATAATCCCAAACAAGGTCATGTCTTTATGATTCAGCAGAGCTTAGAAAACTTTCCATTCAATCCATTGCATATCTCCTCCAGAGCTCAATGGGATAAACTGAGTTCAAAGACACTTTCTTAAGTATGTAAAGGATTGCAGCCTTACTTACTTACAACCCAATCCAAAGCAGGTTTAATTGGTGGTACGTCTCTAAGTGAGACTTAGGTCTGGTCTCCATATGTAAACTACCGTAGTAGTAAAATGGTGATGTGATTGAGTGAACTATTATACTGCATTACACATCTTTTAATATTCCTCTATGTTAAAAATTCCATGCAAGTAGAACACTGGCACAACAGGCAAAGGTCTATATAAGTATCTTTATCCCTAATGTGCTAGTTTTCTGTCTGCAGGGACACGTTTTACATGGGGGAAGATTCAAAAGTGGGATAGCCCTGCTAAACTGAAGTGCTACAATTCATTCAACCACCTAATTCCCACCTCATTTTGCTACACTCATTGAACCACTCTAACTTCCCAGTATGTTTATCTTGTTTATCATTACAGCCTAGCTCTGAAGTCTTGTAGATCTCTGATGGATCAATAATGCAAGATCCAGAGCTTCAACCTGCATTCTATGTCCCATATATAGTCCTACATCACTGGAACATAACAAAGCTCATAGAGCGCACTGCAAAATAAAGTGCTTTATAAATGCTAGCCCAGTGGTTTTCAAACTTTGTAGATTGGGACCCACTCTTTAGAATGGCACTCTTGTTGGGACCCACCCAGGAGTGATGTCATTAACCTGGAAGTGATGTTGTGGCAGGAAGTGCCGTCATACATAATCAAATGACACTCTTGAAATGCAAACTGGCATTCTTGGACTGCGCCAACTGCACAACCATGAAACATCCCTGACAGAAAGCAAGATTAGGACAAAATAGGATGTTAAAGCGCTGAACTAAAAACAATTTTTTTAAAAAAAAATCCCTCACTTGAAAATTTGAACTGTTAAAACTCACAAAAGGAATATAACATGAATAAGTCCAGCAGTTTCCAAGATGGCTGCTCCTGGCTTTCCGTGAACCCACTTGCCATCAGGTTGCAACCCACCAAGTGAGTCCCCACCTGAACCCAGACAACTTAATAAAAAGCCGAGACATCACCCTGCCAACAAAGGTTCACATAGTCAAAGCTATGGTTTTCCCAGTAGCAATGTATGGCGTGAGAGCTGGACCATATGAAAGGCAGAGCACCGAAGAATAGACGCTTTCGAACTATGGTGCTGGAGAAGACTCTTGAGAGTCCCCTGGACTGCAAGGAGATTCAACCGGTCAATCCTCCAGGAAGTCAAGCCTGATTGCTCCCTGGAAGGACAAATGCTGAAGCTGAAGCTCCAATACTTTGGCCACCTCATGAGAAGAGAGGACTCTTTAGAAAAGACCCTCATGCTGGGAAAGATGGAAGGCAAAAGGAGAAGGGGGCGACAGAGGATGAGATGGTTAGACAGTGTCACCGAAGCGATGAGCATGAAATTGGGCGAACTCTGGAAGCTAGTGGAGGACAGGGAGGCCTGGCGTGCTGTGGTCCATGGGGTCGCGAAGAGTCGGACACGACTTAGCGACTCAACAACAACAAGCCTATTGGATAGCGTTGGGCCTTTTCTTCCACCACTACCACTCCTAGCAAAGGAAATTGGGCTAGTGTCCTTCTTTTCTCCTCGAGGCCTCAAGCCAAGAGCCATTTTGTCACGAACAGGAGAAGGCGAACAGAAGAACCCGAATCACAGGTTAGTCTGGGAGCTGCCGAATGAGTCACCAGCTTCCTGGGATGGGTATTCAGTACTCGGTATCAGTCAGCCAAATTAGCACCATGAGCATTGTGTCGAAAGAGTGGCTAAGAGTTGCCTCACAGCCTGCAACTATTGTTAAAAACAGTAATACTAAAGCCCATTGTTGTGTGTCAAACTGGGGCTGGGTGTGTGCAGAACAGGGAGGCAACGGGGACGGGTGAGATCACTGGCACGAATCCTGGTTGACCCATGGTGGCAGTGGGGTGCTTGCCCCAGAGAAGGGGACAAAAGTTCCCTTGCCCCAGGTAGTCCTCAACATGCTGAAACTCTGCATGGAATATTGTGGATGCCATATTGGCACCAACACCAATATGCATTGCCTCAGGGAGAGGTGGGTAAGATGGAGTTGGTCGTTTCCCCCCAAAAATTCTGGAAATCGTATTTTCAACTACTGAGAAAAATGCAGAAGGAATGGTCACATGGTTGTAAACAGGTTTGGGCTTCCTCTTTCCTCACACATGCCGACAGTTCATTCTTGTACAATGAGCATCATGGCTTGGTTTCTCAGAGTTCATTGGTTCCTATTGATATGTACCTCCTGTACATGTTTGTGTCCTCACCCATACTGAAGGCATATATTCCCAAACTTTATTTACAAGGATTCTGCACAAACCATTGTATTTCAGCAGCTTTTATAGTAGCCAGAGTGCTCTACACAGTGCACATAAATGTTTTATGAATGCACCTATGTGTGCACGTACACGCACACACAACATCCAGGCCTATTTATAAACGTTTGCAATACAATATACAGAAGAAAGAAAGAAAGAAAGAAAGAAAGAAAGAAAGAAAGAAAGAAAGAAAGAAAGAAAGAAAGAAAGAAAGAGAGGGAGGGAGGGAGGGAGGGAGGGAGGGAGGGAGGGAGGGAGGGCAAATTGATTCTGCAATCCTATATACACTTTGCTGAGACTAAGCCTTTGGTGAACACAATGAGAAGATCTGCATAGAACTGGATTGTCAATTTTGTTGTATTACTCAAAAGTAAGCCCATTGTGTTCAGTAAGATTTAGAGTGCAATCCTGGAGTTAGGCTGGCACAAGGGACACGTGCCGTAAAGCGTGTTTGCCCCACTCTCAGCAACAGGGAGTGGTCCAAACGTGCTTTATTGTGCGTATGTGACACTCCTGGGCTGGCACAAGGGACTTGTGCAGGCCTAACTCCAGGTTAGTATTGTGCCCTTAGGTTGCAATCCTAGGATATTCAACAAAATCAAACACCACTAATTACAGTATTACCAATTGTTCTTCAATAGACGTTCATCAAGCAGTTTACACAGCAAAAGGAACAAGGTCTCTGCCCCCAAGGGGGTTGCAATCTTAAAGAAGGAGAAAAAGGATTTGGGGTCAAATGAACTCAAGCTGGCATTGCATACGGTGACTCCACCATAGAGTCAGTGGGTTAAACTACCAGGCCATAAGAGCGATGTATCATCCTCTGGATCAAAAAATTGAAGGTGACCTTGAAATGAGGAAACAAATCAGGGCAGTGACCAAGAGAGACAGGATTGTAATCATGTGGGACTTCAATTATCCTCATATCGACTGGGTCAACTGCTGCTCTGGTCAAGAAAGAGAGACCGGATTCCTTGATGTGTTGAATGACTGTGCCTTAGAGCAGCTAGTCATGGAGCCCACCAGAGGACAGGTGACTCTGGATTTAATATTGTGTGGTACTCGGGACCTAGTTAGGGATGTCAGTGTTACTGAGCCATTGGGAAACAGTGACCATGCTGCGATTGGTTTTGCCATGCATGTCCAGGAAAGAGTGCAGAGCAAATCTGACACAAGTAAAGAACCCTTGGCTTTCAAAGGGCAGATTTCCCTCAGATGAGGAGGCTAGTTAGAAAGAAATTGAAAGGGAAGGTAAAAAGAGTCCAGTCTCTCCAGGCTGCGTGGAGGCTGTTTAAAATAACAGTAGTAGAGGCCCAGCGGAAGTGTATACCGCAAAGAAAGAAGGGTTCGACAAGGTCCAGGAGGGTGCCTGCATGGCTGACGAACAAAGTTAGAGAAGTTGTAAAGAGCAAGGAAGCTTCTTTTCGTAAATGGAAGTCTTGCCCCAGTGAGGAGAATAAAAAGGAACATAAACTCTGGCAAAAGACAAGTAAGAAGGTGATACGGGAGGCCAAGAAAGCGTTTGAGGAACGCATGGCTAGCAACATAAAGGGGAATAATAAAAGCTTCTTCAAATACGTTGGAAGCAGGAAACCTGCCAGAGAGGCGGTCGGCCTGCTGGATGGTGAAGGAGGGAAAAAGGAGATAAAAGGGGACTTGGAGATCGCAGAGAAATTAAATGAATTCTTGGCGTCCGTCTTCATGGCACAAGAACTTGGGTGGATACTGCAGCCCAAACAGCCCTTCCTAACTAAGGAATTAAATCAGATAATGGTTAATAAAGAATATGTTTTAGATCAAATTGATAAATTACATATAAATAAGTCACCAGGCCCAGATGGTATACACCCAAGAGTTATTAAGAAACTAAAGAATGAAGTTGCTGACCTCTTAACAAGAGTATGCAACTTGTCCCTTCAAACAGCCATGGTGCCAGAGGATTGGAGGATAGCCAATGTCACGCCAATCTTTAAAAAAGGGAGAAGGGGGACCCTGGAAACTACAGGGCAGTCAGCCTAACGTCTGTTCCCGGTAAGTTGGTGGAAAGCCTCATCAAAGATAAAATCCTAAAACACATAGAGGAACAAGTGTTGCTGAAGGAAAGTCAGCATGGCTTCTGTAAGGGTAAGTCTTGCCTCATGAACCTTTTGGAATTCTTTGAAAAGGTGAACAGGCACGTGGATGTGGGTGAACCTGTGGATATCATATACCTGGATTTTCAGAAGGCGTTTGACACGGTCTCCCACCAAAAGCTGCTGAAGAAACTTCACAGTCAGGGAATAAGAGGGCAGGTCCTCTTATAGATTCAGAATTGGTTGAGGGCCAGGAAACAGAGAGTGGGGGTCAATGGGCAATTTTCACAATGGAGAGAGATGAAAAGTGGAGTGCCCCAGGGATCTGTCTTGGGGCCCATGCTTTTCAACTTATTCATAAATGACCTGGAGACAGGGATAAGCAGTGAGGTGGCCAAGTTTGCAGATGACACTAAACTTTTCCGGGTGGTGAAAACCAGAAAGGATTGTGAAGAGCTCCAGAAGGATCTCTCCAAGTTGGGGGAATGGGCAGCCAAATGGCAGATGCGTTTCAACATGGACAAGTGTAAAGTGATGCACACTGGGGCAAAAAACCAAAACTTTACCTATAGGCTAATGGGTTCTGAGCTGTCTGTGACAGCTCAGGAGAGAGATCTTGGGGTGCTGGTGGACAATTCAATGAAGGTATCAACCCAGTGTGCGGGAGCAATTAAGAGGGCCAATTCCATGCTTGGGGTCATTAAAAAAGGGGTTGAGAATAAAACAGCCAATATTATCATACCATTGTACAAATCAATGGTAAGGCCGCACCTGGAATATTGTGTCCAGTTCTGGTCGCCGCATCTCAAAAAGGACATAGTGGAGCTGGAAAAGGTGCAGAAGAGAGCGACAAAAATGATTACGGGGCTGGGGCACCTCCCTTATGAAGAAAGACTGCAGCGTTTGGGGCTCTTCAGCCTAGAAAAAAGGCGCCTGAGGGGGGACATGATTGAGACATACAAAATAATGCATGGAAGGGATAGAGTCAATAGAGGGATGTTCTTTTCCCTCTCTCAAAACACCAGAACCAGGGGGCATCCGCTAAAACTGAGGGTTGGGAGAGTTAAAACACATAAAAGGAAGTACTTTTTTACCCAGCGGGTAGTTAATTTGTGGAACTCCTTGTCATAGGAGGTGGTGATGGCATCCGGTCTAGATGCCTTTAAGAGGGGATTGGACGGATTTCTGGAAGAAAAGTCCATCGTGGTCTATAGGCCATGATGGATTGTGCAACCTCCTTACAGTAGTAGTAGGCTACTTCAGAGTACTGGGTGCAAGGGAGTGGCAACAGGATGCAAGCGTCTTGTTGTCTCGTGCCTCCCTGGGGCACCTGGTGGGCCACTGTGAGATCCAGGAAGCTGGACTAGATGGGCCTTTGGCCTGATCCAGCAGGGCTCTTCTTATGTCCTTATGTTCTTAAACATACAAAAGCTCAAAGCCCAGCTCTGAGTGAGAAGGAGTCTCTGATGCTCTGCCCAGCAGTGAGACAAGTGTCCAGTTCCAGTTCCTGGAATCTTCTCCCCAACAGCAGCACCAATGACAACATTAAAAAATGCATCATTCTGCCTAATTAGCAGGGTTTTAAGTATATGTTCTAGTTAAAAATGGAATTGGTACTTTCTTTGGCTATGTTTCTTGCCATTAAGTACAGTAGATATTTTTGAGAATGATTTGTTCCAGTGTTATTTGAATTGTGGGTTGGGACCAGTGATGTCATGTAGGGGGTACGTGGGGGTACGCGAGTACCTGTTCCTAGGATTACGACTGGCCCTGCCCATTCGCCCGCCCACTCGTCGACTCCATCAGCGCTCCGCTCTGCCCCCTGCAACATTTGAATTTCCTGCACGTTTGAGTTGCCTGGCAGCGAGTGGAGCGGAGCAAAGCGAAGCAAGGGAGATCAACGGCGGCAGCAGCGTGAGCAGGTAGGCTGCCTGGGGCTCCCTCTCCCGAGGAGGCATGGCAGTTCCTGGGGGGGGGATTTTGGAATTTGTCTCCAAAAGATTTTGGAATTGCTGAAATGAGCTGGTGGCTTTTTAAAACTTGCCTTGCCTTCCCAAGCCAGGCCAGGCCTTGCCTTGCCACTGAAAAATGAGCTGCTCAGGGGTTGCTCTCGAATACTTTTGGAACTGTTGGGTCACTTTAACATGATGCCAGACCTCCTTAACATGTTCTGGGGGTGCTGTGGAATACTGTTGCAACTGTTGGGTCAGTTTAAAATTGTCTGAGGCCTCAAAAAAGGCTTTCTTCATGTCACTTCCTGCCACGACATCACTTCCGGCTTATGACATCACTTCCAGTGGGTGGGTCCCAACACGTGCCAATCAAAAGTGAATACCTGTTCTTAAATCATTTAGATGACACCCAAGAAGGTTAGATGACACCACTGGTTGGGACCTTGGAGGAATAATGACAGGAGGCAACATGCCTTAAGAAGAGATAGCAGCCAAATGAAGCCAGGGGGCGGGCTTAGCAGCCATGTTGGTATGTCCAAAACAATCCTTATTCCAAGCATTTCAGATCGCTTTACTCGTACTGTTTAGGATTGAGTAGTTTACTCCTGAAATAAAAACTTACGAAAATAAAAACGTGTGATCGTGTAGAAGCATTATTGGTAACCTTATTATGATTTAATATGCAATTACAAGGTTTAATTCTGCATAATTATATTACTAAACACACCAGACGAAATGCTACTTGCTGTCTATCTAAACTCGGATTGCACTGTCTTGACAGACTTATTTTTTGAAATCTACACAAGCAAAAATAAAGTGTGAACGGGAAGGAAAGAAAAAAAGGGGAGCGTGGGCAAAAATTAGATAAATATATAGGAAAATTACATTAAAATCTCTCAATGTATAACACAAGTAGTTGTCAATATGAGAGTAATTCTTTTTTTCTTCTAGGCTATTAAGAGTATTTTTTTTAAACTTCTACACTCACCCCCCCAAAAACAAATTCTGTTAATGTTCAGAATTTTGAGAATATTACCGTAGAAAATGGAAGGTGGGAAAAAAAAGTGTAAACGGGAAGGGGGGAAAAAAGGAGGGGGGAAATATATATTTTTTCCTTCTAGACCATTAACAGTGGGTGTCAGAAAATGGTGAATAAGACTGCTAGGAACAACAAGAAATTACACAGCTTCAAAAATAATGCACTCACTGTTACAGTTAACGGTTGTTTTATTGAACCGATGTAATGACAATACATGAATCTTTCCGTGGAAATTAAATCCCATTTTTCGTACAGCGATTCGCACACCCGTATGCAGAACACGCAGGCATGCTTAAAGACGTTGATATTAACTTTTACACGCGTGCAGGGAGATTTTTATTCGTGAATTCGCGGCAACCCTCCTCCTTAGCGGGAAAGATCTGAGTCAGCCATTTTTGTAAGTCCTCGGCTTACATGTTGCCTCGGCTTACAGATGTCATGTTGTCTCCTGTCATTATTCCTCCAAGGTTGGAACCCACTTGGTGGGTCATGACCTGATATCAGGTGGGTCACAGAAAGCTGGAGTAGCCATCTTATATGCTGCAACCTAACTCTTGTTATCTTCCTTTTGTGGGAGTTAGCAGTTTGAATTTTCATTCAAATTCAAATGAATAAATTTTTTAATTAAAAAAAATTTAAAGGTTTTTTTAAAAAAACATTGTTTTTAGTTCAGTTCTTTTACATAGTATTTTGTCCTAATCTTGCTTTCTGTCAGGGATATTTCATGGTTGTGCAATTGCTGCAGTCCAGGAATGCCAGTTTGCATTGCAGGAGTGTTATTTGATTATGTCACAACGATGGCCCTTCCTGCTTGATGATGTCACTTCTGGCTATGACATCACTTCCAGGTTAATGACATCACTTCTGGTGCGTCGCAACACGGGTGCCTTTCTAAAAAGTGGGTCCCAGTCTAAAATATTTGAAAACCACTGATTTGGCCAATGGCAAGAGACTTACTACTGTGAGCTGTGTTGTTGCGGCTAGCATGGGTTGTGAGAACTCCAGGTGGCAGGAAAGATAGTTTCCCCGCCACCCCCTCCAGGTCTCATGGCCTGCCTGGATCTGTGCTCTGCCTACCCCACCCTTTGCCAATCTCAAAACATTTCCCCATGTTGACGTTTCACCACACAATCCTGGAGCCAATATTTTTACTCTTTGATTTTCATTAGTAGGGTGGAGTTCGTAAGGACTTGTACAATCTTGTTTTGCAGAGAATCCTACACCAGGAAGGACTAGTAAAGTGAACATTTTTCCATGGAAGATGCAGGTGTGTGCACTGCCCATTCCAAAGCCATGATTCAGCAATGCGTGGAAGCCTGTGCTTAATTTTAAGCACCTGGGATCAGGGCTGTGTTATCCATTAGGCTGAATAGGCTGAAGCCGAAGAGCCCTGCAGGGACTAGGACCTATCACGTTGGCATGTCTGGACATCAGCCTAATGCATGATGTGGCCCCTGGGGGCTCCCCATCTGGCCCACCAACCCTCCAGCCGGCAAGAGACTACATCAAGCCTGACAGTGCAAAGGTGAGGCTTGCAGAGCTCTCCAAGAACCAGGTGGGGCAAGCCCCAACTCCAGAGATTGAGCTGGATTGCACATGGCAGCTGCATTGCTGGGGAGCTTCCGTGCAAGCCCGGGTCCATTTGTGAGGAGAAGCCTGCCTACAGCTAGGTTGCCTAGGGTTGGGTGTTGAATAGGATACGGCCAGTGGTGTCATCTAAATGATTTAAGAACAGGTACCCACTTTTGATTGGCACGTGATGGGACCCGCCCACCGGAAGTGACGTCATAAGCCAGAAGTGATGTCATGGCAGGAAGTGACATAAAAAGCCCTTTTTGAGGCCTCAGAGAATTTTAAACTGACACAACAGTTGCAACAGTATTCCACAGCACCCCCAGAACATGTTAAGGAGGCCTGGCATCATGTTAAAACCCCAGAGCAGCTCATTTTTCAGTGGCAAGGCAAGGCAAGGTTCCGCTCGCTGCCTGCCTGCCTGCCTGGCTCTGAGAACATGCAGGCAACTCAAACATGCAGGAAGTTCAAACGTTGCAGAGGGCGGAGTCGACGAGTGGGCGGGCGAATGGGCGGGGCCAGCTGTAATCCTAGAAACCGGTACTCGCGTACCCCCGCGTACCCCCTGCATGACATCACTGGATACGGCCCTTAGATTCTTATGTCTTTTTGTAAGAGACAGGGCAGGAGGTGAGGCGGAAGGAAAAGCTATTGCTTTGCCTGGAAAAGCTAAGCAGGATCAGCTGCCTTGTTTGGGAGAATGAATCTGCTGAGGGATTTCTGCAGGGGAGTGTGGAAGAGTCAGCTTGCATGAAACAGATACCATCTTGAGATTTGGTCAGAGGCGTGAAGGCTTGGAAAGTGAAAGAGCTGGCACGATGATGAACGCATACTGAAGAAAAACATTTGGAGAAATGGAAGGTTTCTATGAGTTTCTTTGATGGAATAACACTTGTAAAAACCCAACTTGAAAAAATGGAGTTCATGGGCAGCCTGCCTATGCAAATTGCCTTGTGTCTATGAGAAGGGTGGAATAGGCGTCTCCTCATACCTGCAGACGTTCCATCCCAGGTTTCCCTGGGAATTCGGAAACCACGGATATGGGGGGACCCCACTGGCATAGCTAATGAAAGTGTAGCCTGGTGCAGCAGAGGGCAAAATGACATCACAACAGGAAGTGACATCACAGTTGTATTTTCATATTCTGGTTTTTTTGGCCATAACCTCTGATACAATGATTATACTCCAGTTTGTTTCATTGCATTCTGCATGAAATTCCACATCAAATGATATATAACATGACAGTATTATTCCTAAAAAGCATGATTTTAACAAACCACAATTTTTATATGACAGTTGTATTTTTATTTTCTGGTCTTCTAACCATAATGTTTGATAGAGGAACGATATTATACTCTGGCTGGTTTAATTGCATTTTGCATTAAATTACCTTTTCAATGACATACAGCATGATGGTATTATTTGTAACTACTAACGGTTTCACAATTTTGACCACCAGTCTCAAACTCAGCTTGTTGCCCCCCTCAAGTTTGTTGCCTTGTGCAATTGCACCCCCTGCACCCCCTTACCTTTGCCACTTTGGGACCTTACACAAATAGCAGTTCCACATGCCTCCCTACATTCATTACCTTTTTCTTTAGAAGTCATGAAAACACAGAATTTCATATTAACAAGGGAATATTCTTACTTAACTGAAGAACGCTGGTGTGTGTGTGTGTGTGTGTGTGTGTGTGTGTGTGTGTGTGTGTGTGACTTACCGAATGTTAACAGGAAGCAGAAACTGTCCTGTTAACATTTGGTTGTTCTCCTTCTAGCATGTAGGCTGGTTGCTGCATGTCGTGCTCTTCAGTTAAGCGAGAATGTTCCTTTGTTAACAAGAGAAAATGTGCTTTAAGCGCATCTAATGGGCGCATCTAATGGAAAACTGTTATGGGCGCAGGAACCCCTCCCCCCAGTTCCGCGTATAAGTGAAACTGCAGATAATGGATTTACAAGTATGAGGGGCACCTGTATTGCAATCAATCAATCAATCAATCAATCAATCAATGAGAATAGAGGTTCCTTTTATGTGCTTTTTTTTTTTTTTTTTTGCCCATCATTTACATGCCCAGTTTTCCACCAAGGGGCAAACACAAGGCTGATCATTACACAATGATTATAAAACACCTTCTCTGTGGCTGTGTAGTAGTAGATGACGTAAGTATTGCAGATTTCAGAACATTCCCTCAGAGAGTCTATTTGCCCCCAACAGCAGCTGCTTCCTGCAACAAATGAGGGCAGACAGACACTTGGGCCAACTGTCAGGGGTAAAACAGCACAAGGAAAAAGAGTTGAGGGGGAAAAACTAACAAGAAGAGTGCAGACTAGCTGGCTTCCTTTTTTGGGGGGGGGGACCAGCAAACATCAAACCTGTTTCCTTCTTTCTGAACGGAAGTGCCCTTGCTCCAATGCATGTTGACATCAGAGGAAAACTGAAAGAACACGTTGCATAAGCCGGCTGGGGCTGGGCCCACTTTCTTAACCTGACTGTAGTCATATTGTGGATGTTATTGTGGAAACTACTTCATGATGACTTCCTGCTTAAAAATGGCTTAAAAATGGCAGCAAGAGCTCAGACCCGGAGCTCAGACACAGTTTTCTCTGTCAGACACGGAGCTCAAACTAGGGAGTCCTTGAGGAGTCTGTCTTGAGGAGTTCTGATGTAAGGCCAGTACAAGCCCTGGGGGCTCCACAGCCACATGCTGGTTTTGACTGGATGGCTGCAGTTTTAGGTCAGCCAGTCCTTCTCCCTTCAAGCTGCTCCCTTCAAGGCTGCAAACCTATGTACCCTTTCCTGGGAGTAAGGCCAACTTAACACAGTGAGGCTTAATTCTGAGTAGACATACATAGGATTGTGCTGTAAGACTACCTGTGTCCTGCTACCAGAGCCCCTGCTTCAAAACACCTGCCCCCAGCAGCGTCATGCAGCCGGAACGCTGGGCGGGAGGAACGGGTGAGCGGCAGCCCGCCTGTTGCGTACCGCTCCATTTCGCCGTCTTCCCCGCCCCGCGGGGCGGGGAAGACGGCGAAACGTAGCGGTACGCAACGGGCAGGTTGCCACTCACCCGTTTCTCCCGCCCAGCGTTCCGGCTGCATGACGCCACTGCCTGCCCCCATTGTGGAAGGAAGTAGTAGCTTAATGACGTTATCATTAGTCAGGGACACAAAGAATCCTGGCAGCCCCCAGGAAAGTTGGAGACCATCTAACAACACCATCCTCTGATCAGGAGGTTGCAATGAGCTTGGGGCAGCCATCTTAAAAAGCTGGGCACCACCATCTTGGAAGCTTCATTTTGACTAGGGAAGAGGCTTCCCCATTGAATTGCCACTTTCTTGGTGTTTGTGGCGGTGAGGGAAATTGTCAGGCCCCAAAAAAGTGGTCCCCGTGCAAAAATGGTCAAGAACTATGTTTAGGATGACAATCTTTCTGGGGACTGATGTCATAGCCGGAAGTGCCATCATTGAGAGGCCAGAGCCTGCTGCATGCCTGAGAATGCAGAAATAAGTTGGGTTCTTTCTTAGTCATTTTTCCAACAGCAAAGTGAATTAGAAAAGGAAAAAAGCCTATTTACAATCTTGACAAAAACAAAATAGCCACACAACCCTCCCCCTTTCCAGTTTCCCATCTTCCCATATTTTCCGTGATAGCTGCCCTAGGTGTTTCGTGAGTCACCTGATATTGGCTCATGACCCACCTCATGGGTCCTGACCCACAGCTTGAGAAACACTATCTTAAATGGTATCTTCTGTTGGATTTTAATATGGAAGCTTCCTTTGGTAGGCGATTGGGTCTAAAAAGTGAGGTGTAAAGTAAAAATAACTTTGCTACAAGAAACTGAGGGTGGCGAGGATGGGGGTTCTGCAACACCTATTTAAAGTAAGTTTACAAGAATGTACAGAGTAGACGGGGCCTTGTGTCCAGATTGCCAAGAAACCCACATTTATTATGCCCTGTTCAGGGCCTCCTTCTGCCACACTCTTAAAATACAGTTAATCTGCAATGATCTGACTTGGTACAAGGCATATTCATATGTTCACTGAGTGTTTGAAATGCAGGCTACTTCACAAAAACATGTCACTGCTCCTCCTTAGATCCTTTCATGGGCTTCCTGTCTACTTCTGGATTCCACACAAGTTCCTTGTCCTTACATTAAAGGACTCCCCTGTCAACTCTCATATCTCACCAAACCCTTGCCCCATGACTTCTGCTCTTCCACCACACTTAACTATCCTAAGATCTCTTGCTATGACTCCAGCCTTTCTTCCTTGCTGTACCTCATACCTGAGACTGCCTCCCTGAACACCTGAGGGATGCTCTCTCTCTCACACCCTTGAAAGCTCATCTTTTCAAAGAAGCCTTTGGCACCACACCTTAGTCCCCATTTCCTACTGTAATTAATGTACTTAAGCTTAATTGGACAGAACTGCTTATTTGCTTACTCGTGCCTCCATCACATCCCCTCCCTCGGTTATCTAGAAATTGAGTCAATTTCTAGATAAGCAATTTTCAACCAGTGGGCTGCAGCATATTGCTATGCTGCAAAAAAATCCGCACATGTGCCACGGGCTTTTGGAGCACAGTGGTTGAAAATTGCTGAAAATCTCTTCCAGATTCTGTGGCTCTGTTTTTAGGGCAACTGTTTGAAGTAACGAATTGTTCATCCCACATCCTTCACTGGCAGAGGAGCAACACAGAGCCAGCAGAAGAAGAGGGACAGACAATCCCTCTTCCAGACAGTCGCCCTATATACAGAGCCACGGAACACAGAAGAGTTTTGCAGAAGCTGGAAGTGACAACACAAGAGGCAAAGACCGTAGAGAAGACCATAGAGGTCAGTGTGCCATGAGAAGAAGAAAATCGCTATGGACTGTAAGTCTCTTGGGGCAAGGGCCTATCTATTTCACAACGCAATCCCAGGCATAGTCATAAAGGCGTTTTTGGGTGGGTGGTAGGCAGGCTGGCAGGTGGCTGGCCCGGAAGGGGGGCGGGCCCAGGATTTGGCCATAAGGCCGAATCCTAGGCCCGTTCCCCAGGCAGCGTGACCCCTATTCGGGCCGCATGGTCTCCTCGGATCTCGCCCTGTCCATAGGGGAGGCTGGCACCCAGGGTCGGCCTTAAGCCAATGAGACCAATATCACAACATCAGGCCCTGTGCTTAAGGGGGCCCCATCCTAGTGGGCCCCACCCTCTTTCTGACTGCTTCTGCACCTGGAGTGCATTTTTTCCCCAGCTGCCATTTCCCTTTTAAATTTCCCATTTACGGTAGATAAAGGGGAATTGGAGGAAAAGTGCTCGGCTTGGTGTGGGCAGCTAACCAAACCATTTGCTCTCATTGCTTCTTTCTTTTCAGTCTTTTGTATGCAACTGTCTCACTGCCTTAGACAAGGCAGTATATGTGTTTGGTAAGACTTGGTTGCCAATTGTACTCACAACAGTAACACTTTGCTCTCCCCTCCTTGCAGGGCAAACTTGTGCTGACCAGTTAGTAGGGTCTGATTGCTTTGCACCTTTTAAAACTCTACTGGCTGGAGTGGCAGGAGAGGGGGAGCAAACACACTGCAGTGTCTCCTTCAACAGCAGACAAGGCCCAGGGGGCAGAGAGTTTCCGGTGGCTCTCTCACTCGTGATTAACAAGACAGCTTTCTAGCTGCCCTGTTACGTACCAGCCACGTGTTGGGTATTAAACTGGTGAGTGGGGGCCACATGGGGAGGGTGGGGGCCCAGTGGTGTCATCCTCAAACGACGTTCTGGAACGCTAGGCGGGACTTACCGCCTGATTGGCTGCCCGTCCGTGACGTGTTGCTGCCTGCCCGCCTGCCGCGCAGGCACCCCTGGCTTCGGAGGGGGTGCCCACTTGCCTGGGGGGCACGCCGGGTGCCTGGGCAAGCCGCGGAGGGGCGCGCCAACCAGACGGAGCCTGCGCGGCAGGCGGGCAGGCAGCGACAGGTCACGGACAGCCTGTCAATCAAGTGGTAAGTCCCGCCTAGCGTTCCAGAACTTCATTTGAGGATGACACCGCTGTGGGGGCCCCACGGGAATGCCCCACATTTGGCCCTGCCTCTCCTAGAGCTGGCCCTGCTGGCACCTCCCATATACTGCGCTGGATTTGATTCAGGCCCACCAGCCTCGCCATTCTAGCACAGTATGGGATTGTACTCTCACACTGTGTAGAGCGCTGTGTACATTGATGGTGCTATAGAAACTAACAAATAAACACAGGCTTGCCCCGATAGCCACTGATTCGGTGTCCATGCTTTCAATTATCCATGGATGCCATGGATTCTGGGATGCCCATTAAAAAGATAGAGAGTTGTTTAATGTTCCCCCTTTTTTCCCTTGTTGCAGCAAAACCACTGGTGTTTTTTTTAAAGGCATCCCTACTATCCACCGGTATCTATGGTGGGGTCCAGACTAGAACCTCAGCAGACACTGGGGCATGCCTGTACAATATAGGATGGCAGTTTTTTTGTAAGCAAAAATCAAAGTACTCACATAGGGCTTGTGGTCCAAGCAGCCAGACATGAAATTCTGGTCAAGGATGAAAAAAAGTCCTGCTTCATTGCACATATATCTCAGATGGGATTAAGTGCGGCATGTGCGCCATCAGCACTGAAGCATGAGAAAGTGCAATCACAGTGGCATTCTCGGTCTTCCCAAACCCTCAGCCATGATGTCTGCTGAGCATTAAAGGTTTGCTATTGAACCAGTGGGATGTCACAGCCAAAAAGAAAAGCTGGTACGGAGTGATTTGTCACTTCAGGATTTACTCAGCCCAAATTCTGCAGAATTTCTATGGCCAAAACAGGAAAAAAAATGGAAATTAAGCAGCAGTGCACAGGAGCATGGAGGACCAGAGTCTCTGGGACACACCAGCTGCATGAGACTACTCTCCTAATGACCAGAGCAGGTGCATTTCTGGCTTAACTGCTCAGTTAAAACAGATTTACAGCTGCTGTGTGCCACCCACACGCCACAGAACAGCTGCCACCTACAAGGAAACTTGTCTAATCACATTCCTTGCTTGCCTCTTTTCAGAAAAAAAAGCGTTGGACCTGATCCAGCAAGTATCATTGTGGATTATGTGTGAAGATGAATTTAAAATGCCTTTAGGTTTTTCTTTTTTTTCTTGTTTTCACTAAGACTGCCAATGACCAAACCAATGGAGTCAACCAAAATGGAGAAAACAACTAAAAGTTGAGGATCCCTTATCTGGACTGTTTTGAAAGGGAAGGTGCCTGGATTTTTTTGGATTTGACTGGATTTGGGAATAATTGCATAAATATAATGATAAATGCTTCCTCTTGCTCTTTTCGCTGTTATCCATTGGGCTGGCCTCTGGCATTTTCCCACAATGGCACACTCCACAGAGCAGAGGATAGAACCTACAGCCTTTACGTGGGGACAAGCACAAGACCTGCTAGTGTTCACACTACAGAAAGTTTTTTTTAGTCTTGGACAAAAATGTCTGGATTTTGGAATAGTCTAGATTTTGGATGTCCAGATAAGGGATGATGATGATGATGATGATGATGATGATGATGATGATAATAATAATAATAATAATAATAATAATAATAATAATACTTGGATTTATATACCGCCTTTCTTAGGTCACCAGATTTCTCTGATGACTACAACTCAAGGCGGTTTACATAGGCAGACTTTATTCATAAACCCAAAGGTTTTTTACAATTTTACAGAAACGTTCTATCTTACAAGAACTACATACATACAGATGGATCTTTCTGAATTAAGTCCTTCTTTCTGACCACCCGTTTGTCTTCTGTTGGCTGATAAGCGGCTTCCCTGCTTATCAGGGAAGGCTTCCCGGGGGAGGTGTGGGGGGGGGGCTGCTTCGGGGGTGGGAGCGGAGAAGCAGCTGACCCGGCACACCTCCCCCTCACACAAGGCAGCTGAAGACAGATCAGCTGTTAATCAGTTGCAATTTACAAGGTTTGCCACCCACAGAGACTTCCGTTAGTCCGAACTGGCGACCTTCAGATCTTCAGCTCTTATCTTCAGGCAAACGGAGGCATTAACCCTCTCGACTAAATCTTCTGCCCAAGCCATCTCTATATTCATCTAAATGGGGCTTGTACAGGACAGCATCCCACAGATTGGCCCAATACATTGATAGTTAAATAGCAACATCAGGACTGGTGTTGAATCCTGAAGTGGCAGCTTGTATTGTACCATTTCAAATTACAGGGAGGAGGCATAATTTTTTTAAGCCCCCTCCCATTATAAAAATCATTTCAAGAAAAAAAAAGCTGCACAACAAGTAGAGAGATTCTAGCCTAGCTTGTTTCTCTTTGCAATGAGTTTTTCACTTTCAAAAATATGACCTGCCACCAGCAATCAGAATGCTTGGGGAGACAGTATCTAAGCTCAGGACTTCTCATTCTACAAATGACCTTACCAACAAGGATAACACTGCATTGCGTTTCCTAGACGAAGTCTTTTGTCCTGGACAGCTCAAAGCCTGATGCAGGCTCCCTTAGGCTAGTCTGCAAATATTGACATTAATTCATCATTAACACAAACTCTTTTCTACGCTACAAATCGGAATTTCCTCTTTCAGGACAGTTCAAATTCCAAAGCAGGATCAGAGCTGCCTTGTATCATCCATGTGACCAAACACTTCTTTCATGCTTGTATATTGCAAAATTAGGCTTTCTTACATCACTCTGAGGATACAAATATGCAGTTGAGCCAGAATGAACTGTGCTGGTTTGCCACAATGGGAGTCAAGCAAACAAAACCTTAAGGAGCTTGAAACCTGAAACACAGTTGCTAGACGCTCATTAAAGACACACCTACAAGGGTGTATTTGCCAGACACAAAAATGAAAAACACTGGGAGATTCCTGAAATTGAACTATAATTAATCTAAGGATAATCAAACAGGATGTGAGAACAGGCACCTGTTCTTCTAGGAATATGTTTTAACTCCATTTAAAAATAAAACCTTTATGACTTGAACATTCATTATATATATATTGGGCATCATCTGGTTGAATGTGCTTAGAAACGCATGCTCTGCATTTCAAGATAATGGGCATCAAATGTTTTGACAAGGGTCCCAGATCCATCTGTAGCCATGCACACGTCACTGGTGGCCCTGGGCAACAAATGCACACAAGCATTTCCATCAAAAGTTGCACCCGTGATGAAAACAGTGGTTGTTACAGGTTTTTTAATTTTTATTTTTGTGATATTGTCAAAGTGCTTGGTACAACTAAAAGAGTAAACCAAGCAAGTCAGGGTGCAATCCTAATCTGAAGTTAGGCCAGCACAGTTTGGCTGGAACAAGGGACACCATAAAGTATGTTTGGACCACTCTTTGAGTCAGAGAGTCCAGCACACAGATGTGAGCCATCCTCCCAACAATGACAGTGGTCCAAACATGCTTTACGATGGCCCTTGTGCCGGCCAAACTTTGCTAGCCTAACTGTGCCGGCCTAACTCCAGGTTAGGATTGTACACTCAGTCACCTGGGCCAAACAGCATGTTGCATTAAGGGCACAATCCTAACCAGGAGTTAGGCCGGCACGAGACTAGTGCCGACACAGGAGTGTCGCAAACTCACCATAAAGTGCATTTGGACCACTCTCAGAATCAGGGAGAATGGTGCATGTCTGAATGCTGGCCTTCCTGACTCAGAGAGTGGTGCAAATGCACTTTATAGCAGACATGTCATGTAGCGGGTACGCGGGGGTACGCGCGTACCCATTCCTAGGATTAGGGCTGGCCCCGCCCATTTGCCCGCCCACTCGTCGACTCCGTCGGCGGTACACTCCGCCCCCTGCAACGTTTGAATTGCCTGCACATTTGAGTTGCCTGCACGTTCTCAGAGCCAGGCAGGCAGGCAGGCAGGCAGGCAGCGGAGCGAGGGAGACCGACAGCAGCAGCAGCAGCGTGAGCAGGTAGGCTGCCTGGGGCTCCCTCCCGAGGAGGTGCAGCGGTTCCTGGGGGGGAATTGGTAGCCTGCGCAGCGGCCTGGGAGAAGGCCTGGGACTCCCGGGCCTTCTCCCGGGCCGCCGCGCAGCCTACCGAGGAGGCGCGGCGGTTCCTGGGGGTGGTTCCTGGGTTCCGGCTATGACCTCACTTCCGGTGGTCAGGCCCCGACACAAGTGCCAATCAAAAGTGAGTACCTGTTGCTAAATCATTTCGATGCCATTACTGCTTTACAGCATGTTTGCAACACTCCTAGGCCAGCATAAGAGACTTCCGCAGGGCCTAACTCTCTTGTGCTGGCCCAACTCCAGGTTAGGATTGTGCCCTAAGCCTGAAATTAAGAGGCAGGCTTAATTCAGGAAGTAAATCAGAAGTGTCTCTGTGTTACTACAAAACCCCACAACTGATGGGGGCACAATATGGTCTGGGACTGTGACATATGGGGAGCAGAAGCCCACACTTTCCCCTTTCTCTATTTTCCAACCCAGGCCGGCCCATCAACGAGACCAACTGAAGCAGATGCCTCAGGCAACAGATTGATGGGTGATACCCATTTCTGTCTGTCTACTTGCCTTCATTGCTTCTTCTTCCATTCCCTGGATCAGATAAGGAAGAGCAGAAAAAGGCACGTGGAGGGGAGGAGAATGGGAAGCTAAAACACTGGCAAGTGGGAGAAGCAGAGGCTGGCCCATCCTTGGGAAAAGGGGGGGAGCGAGGATTTGGCATTTTGTCTTGGGCATCAGGAAGTCTTGAAGCAAAAACCACCACCTAAAGTATTGTTTGTACCCAAAGCAGCTATTTACTCCCATTTCCTGTCCGTGGTCTACCCTCTCTTAAACGATGGGCTTTATGATGTGTAATTTTTGCCTTGAGAGTAACAGTAACATTAATGAGCTTGTATCACTGGTAACAACACAGATGGCAATTCTCATTCAGGTAATGTACATGAGATCATTAAGGAGAGGCAGGAGAGTTTCGTTCAGCTAGCAGGACAGGTTTATCAGTTGCTAAATAAAAATATTTAAATTAGCACGTAGCTGGGCACCTGCAGCTGGGCATTTGCTTAGTAGTAGTTTGCTTCTACCCAGGTACCTTTTTCTCCTAAATCATCATTTTTTCCCTAAGTGGTATAGTTTGTTCACTCCCCTGGTCAATTGTTTCCTCCAAACGGCCTGATATGGAGAATTGGGTTTAGCTTCACTTCACTGTATGTTCCCGTTAATGTTTAATGCTGTTATTGTTGTTGTTTTAAATATGTTTTACTTATTGTGGTTACATTGTATTTTGTTTATTCTATGTAAGTGACGTCATAAGCCGGAAGTGAGGTCGTGGCAGGAAGGGACATGAAAAAAAGCCCTTTTTGAGGCCTCAGACGATTTTAAACTGACCCAACAGTTGAAACAGTATTCCACAGCAACCCCAGAACATGTTAAAGAGGCCTGGCATCATGTTAAAGTGACCCAACAGTTCCAAAACCCCAGAGCAGCTCATTTTTCAGTGGCAAGGCAAGGCAAGGCTCCGCTCGCTGCCTGCCTGGCTCTGAGAATGTGCAGGCAACTCAAACGTGCAGGAAATTCAAATGTTGCAGGGGGCAGAGTCGATGAGTGGGCGGGCGAATGGGCGGGGCCAGCCATAATCCTAGAAATCGGTACTCGCGTACCGGTGATGTCATTACCCCCTGCATGACATCACTGAGGGAGATACAGTGATCCTGTACCTGCTCCCAGAATCACAGCAAGAGTCTAGAATTGCATCTTTTTACCTATTTGGATTACAAATGCATACTTAAAAGGTAAAGGTTTCCCCACGACCGAATGGTCTAGTCGTGACTGACTGTAGAGGCCGGTGCTCATCTCCGTTTCAAAGCCTGTAGAGCCGGCGTTTTGTCCGAGGACAAGCTTCCGTGGTCATGTGGCCGGCATGACTCTACGCCATAGCGCACGGAACGCTGTTACCTTCCCACCAAAGTGGTCCCTATTTATCTACTTGCACTTAGGTGCTTTCGAACTGCTAGGTTGGCAGGAGCTGGGACAAGCAACAGGAGCTCACTCCATCACGTAGTCTCAAACTCCCAACCTTCCGGTCGGAAAGCCGAGCAGCAGCGGTTTAACCCGCTGCACCACCACATCCCTGTAAATGCATACTTAAAGGGAGCTAAATGACTGCTGATTTGATTCATATACTTTTGAATCCACCGTAATCCCTAATAGACGAGTTAGCTATTAACACATATTAACCAGCCTGATACATTCCGTCAGCATAGTTAGAAAAGGTTGATTGTTTTTTCACCACTGCAGTGCCCTTTAGGTCTGTTACATGCCTAGAGCAGCAGGTTAGCCACTCAAAAACCAATCCCTTACAATAGCTCTAGGTGAGGGGAAATTCTGGACATTCCATGTTAGAACAATACCCTGCAAATATGAAAGCTAGCATATCAAGGTTCTGTTCTAGATAACGTTTTGATGTGCTTGTTTTCTACACAGGGGAATATTAAAAAACGTGATTCCCCTCCCCCTTTGAAGATGTACAGCAGCCATTCTACTACGTAAGGATTCTACCATCTCATTCCACTACACATGTAGACCAAGCCTAAGAAGTCTCAGTTAAGAGGAGGCATAATGCTCATACTCTCTCTTCCCACACCACTCGCACCACTCCCCAAACATGGAAGCTGCAGCCTCCATGAGAAATTCTATTGTGTGTACAGAAACAATGACATTTATCCTGGATTAACCTGACGAAAAGGGGTACGATGAGCTCATACGTTCATTGCTTCAAAACTATGCGCACTCCAGAACATGGCACAGGGATGCATGTTTGGCACAAGAATAACGACTCTCAGAGTTAGTAAGGATATTAATAATCGCTGTGTTGAAAAATGGAGTGTACGTGTACCCTTGTAATGTGCGAGTGGCAGATCTAGAATTTTTTTCCCCTTATGGAATACACTTGAAGTCTGTAATTAATGTCTATTTTTTTAAAAAGGTAATTTGTAAACCATCTCAGCTACACAACAAGTTTTGCTACTTGGATTTATTCAGACCCATGGCTGCCTATTCTGTTCACAACCTTTTTCCCCACTCCATTTAGACACAACCAGGACGCACACAAATAGACCAAGAGTCTGGTGGCACTTTAAACACCAACAGACGTGCTAGACAATTCTGCTTTGTGCATTGCCTACTTAGAAGCAGCGGCGTTCCTGGGGAGGGGCAAAACGCTACCTTTTGCAGGAGCCTGAGCTCCTGTGTAGAGCGGCCCCTCCCCCCTTGCCTTCATAGCCATTCGGGGCTCGAATATGCGAGTGGTTGTGAAGGCGAGGGAGAGGGGCCCCTTTACACAGGAGCTCAGGCAAAACTTAGCGTTTCGCCCCCCCTCCAGGAACGCTACTGCTTCGAAGTACTGTAAGCATGACTATATCCAGTGTCACTTCTAGGTAAGTTTCAGGTAAGAACTTCCAGGCAAGTGAAGTTGTGAAGGCCTCTGAGCGTGTGCAGAGTGTTCCCCTCCTCCAGGTAGTCCTCCCCAATGCAAGAACTTGGAACCACCCCAACAACCGAGGCTTTAGCTTTGACCCGAATCCAGTTCTCGGCCAAGGATCTGCAGCGCCGAGCACAGAGCGGGACTCAAACGCGTCGTCGCCACGAAGGTCTCCAGGTAGGCGCCCAGCGGGAAGAGGCGGGGCGGCGTCCAACCAGCACCCGCTCCCTGGCCGCCACCTGCGGCTCTTCCCCCTCCAGGTCCCTCCTTCTTCCTTCCCTACCTGGCCGCGGCCACGTCAAGGGCTGAGCGACCTCCCCGCCGCGGCTGCTCCTACTCCGGCTTGGATCTCCGCCGCGAGAAGCCAGCAGCGGGCACCATGATCTCGGGCCGAGGGGGCGCCATGCCGCCACCCCCCAACGCCACCGCCTACTACCCCCCGCCTCGGATCACGCTGCCCTCCGGCGTGGAGATTCTGCGCACCTACTCGGGGGCCTTCATTTGCCTCGAGATCGTAAGTGACGGGGGCACCGGGGGGGTGAGGGGGTGGAAGTCGGGGAGCAACAAGGGGCTGGAGGAGATCGAAGCAGTTGGCGCCTCTTTCTCGGACTACTTAGGAAACCGGAAGCTTGCACCATAACATTGGAGCGGTTGCTTTTCTACGTTGTATTTATACCACCCACCCCTCCTGTTACTAGAAGTGCCCCTTGCTTGCTTGTTTTTGCCTGCAAATCTCCTGTGCCTTCAGTGGGTAGAAACTCAACATATCCCTCCCATCGCGGCATCCCTTCTGCGCAGGAAGATGCACCTGTTGGATTTCTGCCTGTCACACAGCTGCCAGTCCAGACAGAAATATTTCTGTGCCTTTAACTAGCCGAAGGGGGGCAGGAAGGGCGGGGAGACCCATTAGCTCTAAATGAGAAGATTTCTTTTCTGTTCCTCTGCCAGGGCCAGTTCTAAGCACCCTGCTTCACCACCCTTCCACTTACTCAGCTTGGAACATTTATTCTACCTTTGAAAAAAGAATTGCACTTGTTATGTAGCCCCCTGCACATTTCTTATGCACAATCTGCGCTCATGATTTATCCTGTCGGAAGAGATGATATAGGTTTGCATGCTCGTCTGAATGTATTCATATATGTCTTCATATATAAAAATGTATTTCTTCTAACAGAAGCATTTGCATGCTTACAATAATTGCAGTACTTGGTGGGTTCTCCCCCAAACCCACTTGCTTGAGGGATCTGCTCCCAAATTCAGCTCTAGTCCCTCCTAGCCCTCTCTTCTCATTTCCTCTTTGAGCTGCGTCTTTTAACAGTGCGGTCTTGGTTCATGTCTGATTTATTTTTCCAAAGGGTGATGATTTATGCCACGCGGGAGGGCAGGTTCTGAATTCAAACACTCGGTCTAGAGTTCCCTTTCCTACCCGCTTCTCAGCCCTGCAAATCCTCTGCCGACTCCCCGCCCATGAGTTCAAGGGCTGATTCTCCTGCCTGCTTGTTTCGGCAGCCCCTCCCTTCATAAATATGAGCACAGGAAGCTGTCTTGTAGTAGCAGACTATTGGGCCATTCAGCCCAATGCCATCTACTCTCCGGAGAGCAAGGAGTAGAATTCTTCCTGGATCTTTTAAAGGAGATGCCAGTGCTTCGGCCTTGTGTGTCCAAAGCATGTGTTCTGCTCCTGAACTATGACTGCTCCCCATCAGCCCCAACTCTAAATTCTGCCTCTTATCCATCAAAAGTTGAATCTAGCTGTTGATGCATGCAGGACTCATCCTGAGATAGCCAGTCTGTTCTCGGTCTCCAAGTGTGTTTTTCATGACATCCCATCAGATGACATCAGAGCCCAATCCTGAGCTGCCTGGGTGCTGCCTGGGTGCAGCCGCCAGGGTCTCCTCAGGAGAAGGGGACATTCACCCCCTTCCCCAGGAAAAGCCCCTCCTCCCACAATACTATTTTGACTCCTCGACTCTCCTGCCGGTCAAGAATCAAGCAGCCCCGTGTCCAGCTGCCCAGCCTGTGGTGAGAGATAAGATCTGGTGGTGGAAGTCACCGCCGGTCCCATCCCCTGCTCTGACCCTCCCCCTGCCCAGTCCCAACCTCCCCACCCGCCCAGAAAATGTGCACAACCGGCGACGTTAAAACACCAGCTTGCATTGCAGGAATGTCATTGGATTATGTCACGATTATGGCACTTCCTGCTTGATGATGCCACTTGCATGACATCACTTCCAGGTCAATGACATCAGTTCCAGTGGGTTCCGACACAAGTGCCATTCTAAAAAGTTGGCTTGAGTATCACTGTCCTACTCCATTCTTAGCACAACAACTGGAATGTCTCTCCTATACTTTGTCCTTTTTCCTACCACTGTGGTTCTTCTTTGCAGCAAGACCTGTGCTCTCACTTGGAACTTCATGCTTCCTGCTGCATGCATCCAAACAGCTGTAGCATTGCACCTTCCACACCCCCTTTTTAACCCTGGCTGAAAGTGGTAGAAAAGGTAATGGAGGAGGAGGAGGAGGAGGAGGAGAGTTTCTTGGTGGCATGTGAAGGAGCGTCACTGAGAGAGTATAATTAAATAGTGGCCAGGTAGAAAGTACACACCTGCCTTATACCCAATCATGAAACTCCACCTGCACTGTAGCCCCATCTCAGGTTTTTCCTGTTATTGAAATATGTCTTTACAGGGTGGATCCATCTGAACCATCAGATGATGAGGTAGGGTTCAACTGAGCCAGATATTTTCAACCAGTGTGCCATGGCACATTGGTGTGCCGCGAATGTTCCACAGGTGTGCCATGGGAGTTTGGCGAGGGGCATTTGTTAGCAGGGCCATTGAGGGGAGTAACCCCCTACCAGCAGTGCGGTGTGCCTTGTCAATGGTCCAAACTTTGATGGTGTGCCTTGACAATTATAGCACCTTTTCAGTGTGCCATGAGGCTGAAAATCATGAACAGCGCAATCCTAACCTGTGCTGGAATAGGCAGGCTGGCTTACCTGTGCTGCATCCTAACAACGCGAGGAGGTGGCAGCAGTTCAGCGTGGGGCAAAGGCATATTTTCCCCTTGCCCCGGGGTAAGCCCCAGCCAGCCCTATGGGGCTGCTTCGATGCAAGTCCATGAGGCCAGGAGCGGCCTGAATGAGGGCCATCCAGCCCGGGGACAGGGGTTTGGATATGGCCCAATGGCCGTGTCCCGTCTCCACGCACAGCGCCACCCCACTATGCCTGCCTCTGGCACACCCTGAGCAAGACCGACTCAGTATTATGCCGCTTCCTATATTTTTCATGCATGGCTTTCAATGAGGCCAACTGAGCTAGCTGCCTCAGGCAGCAAATTGGCAGGGGGACATCCAGCTCCATCCACCTGGTCACCTCCACTGCTTTCTTCTACTTGCTGGATTGGAAAAGGAAGAGGGGGATGAAGGAGAGGAGAATGGTGGGCTAGAATGTCTTCTTTATACTTCTGCTTCATCCCCCCCCCCCGATTCCCCCTCCAGAGAGTGGAAGGAACAGACAAGTGCATCACAGGTAGGGGGCTATATTTGGTACAGTGCCTCCGGTGCCAGGAACACTTGGGCTGCAGCTGACCTCCGATCAGCGGTAAGGTCCATACAGTGTATCAGGGTTTTCCCCCCCAGAAATTCCACGGTTTCAGCTTTAATCTTCCACTGGAGTTCTGTTGACAAACAAAATTGTGGTTAAATCCCGTTTCTCGCAGCCACAAAAGAAGCTAGTTCAACTAACTGGTGTGAAGCAAGTTTTCCATTTTTAAAAATTTTTTTTACAATTTAGATTTTCCTGGTCTTACGAATCGGTTCTGACAGCAGCGAACAGAGACCGGGTTGCAACTACCGAGAGCCGCCCTTTACACTAACGAAGAGTAATTCAAACATTGGTCATGCGCCTGCATGCCTTTTTGCATTGTGGAATTGTCCCTTCTTAGAGACAAGGGGCGGGGCAGGATGGTAACATTGATCAGCTTGTGTTGGCTTTTCTCTCCACATTGTGCAAACCAGATCACCTGCAAGCCAGATTATACCTGCAATCCTGTTCAGTTTATCCCACTGCATTACAGTGGGACTTCTGAGCAAACATGCAGTGGATGTGCTGTCCTACAGGATGGGATTCTTAGCTGCAGAGCAGAGCAGGACAGTATTTCTCCATGTGACCAAAAATCAACTTCCTTCTTGTCTGGCTGATAGAACCTTAAATATTCAGAAGCTGACTGCTCAACGTCGTATAGAGGTCAGGTTAGTTTAAGGCAAGGCTGGCTTTAAGCCAATGTGGCCTATGTTGTCATGGGCCCTGTGCTGATAAGGCAAGCAGATCACTTGCTGCTGTAGCCAGGATCTTTAAGGGCCATAAGGCTGTGGGGCAAGTGGGGTAGCTGCTCATTGGGCCGCCCCACTGGCCCTGCCACCAAACAGCCCAAAATGGGCGTCCTGGAAGCAGTTGGCAGTGGCGTCATCATGCCAGCTGTTTCCAGGTGCCGCACTTTGCATATGGCACCACATGCATGGGTGGAGGTCCACAGGAATGCCCTGCTCCTGGGGCTGGCCCTGTTTAGAGAGCATACAAGATGGTGGAGGGGCCGATGCAATCAACTGAGCAATAATGCTGGTCATGTGACATGGTTTGGAATTATTAAGGGAACAATCCTAAAATGAGTTAGGCCGGCATAAACTAAGCCAGCAAAGTTTGGCCAGCACAAGGACACCGCAAAGTATGTCTGGACCATACGTGCTTTACACAGACATGCCATCCTCCCTGACTCCAGGAGTGGTCCAAAAACGCTTTATGGTAGACCCTTGTGCTGGCCAAACTTTGCTGGCTTAGTTTATGCCGGCCTAACTCCAGTTTAGGATTGAGCTCTAAAGCTATTTATATAACACTTTGCAACAAAAAAGGAGTTCACAAAGCTGTTTACATAGTTAAATAAATGGTTCCCTATCTCTAAATTACAATCTAAAAATCCATGACACTAAGGTGTCTTGTCGTGTATTTTGCAATGCACGTTCTATGTTTTTTGTTTAAACAATTGAACCAATGTGTATTGTGACCCATGTTTGTGGACACCGGGCCTAAAGCAGGAAGTCGGGCCTCTTGAAAGATGTGTAAGCCCGTTGCTAAAGCAGGTGCAGCTCGTTCTGCGACCTCTGCCTGTTCTATGGTCATTGTGCTTTTGTCCCCTCCCTCAAATAATAATAATAATAATAATAGTATTTATATACTGCCTTTCTTAGTCATTAGATTGATCCTCTGACTTTAATTCAAGACGGTTTACATAGGCAGGCTTTATTTCTCTAAACTCCCAAGGGGTATTTACAAATTACAAAGAAGTTCTGTCTTTCAAGAACTACAGCAACATGCAGATGGAACATTCGTGGTCTAGTCCTTCTTTCTGGCCACACGATTGCCTTCCTGCTGGCTGATAAACAGTTTGTCTGCTCCCACCAAAGAAACAGCTGGCCCAGCACAACTCCCCTCTCACAGGCAGCTGGAGGCAACTCAGCTCTTATCAGTCACAATTCTCGAGGTCTGCAGCTCACAGAAGCTTCCGGTGTCCTCGAACTGGCGACCTTCGGATCTTATCTTCAGGCAAACGGAGGCTTTAACCCTCTCGACCTAGTAGGATCCCCAAGTCTTTTTCCATGCCCTGCGCCTTCCACACCAGTCTGATGTGAAGAAATTGAGCAGGGGGAGCTTTTCCCTGGAATGGAGATAATGGGCGTGGAATGATCCCTGGAATAATGAAACAATGGGGGGCGGAATGTAGCCTGCTTAATTTACGCATTGCTAACTACAAGCACGGAAAAAGCAGCAGTTTAAAAACAGACATGGTACCCAAGAGGTTTTTATTTTAGTAAGATCCCTATGTCTTTAACAACTGTATGACAAATAGAACATAATCTAGTGATTCCTTTCCTAGCAACAGTCTCACAACCGTGGGCCTCTGAGCGTGGAGAAAGTCTTCCCCGTCCTGCATGGCATGGATCATTCCATCGCACAGCTGCTCCATTTTCCAGCCAATCGACTGGCAGGGACACTCTGAGCATCGGCGTTTATGCCCAACATCCTGCCGCACAGCCTTCTGAGATGCCCGAATATAGCCACAAAGGCCCAGAGCATCTCTGCCAACCCGTTGGCTGGACCAAGGAGCAGCTGCACAAATGCTGCTCACAATGGGGAAGGCTTTCCCCATATGCTGGATCCGGCCCGAGGGCCATAGTTTGGAGGCTTCTGCTGCAATGGGAAAAGTGTGCTGTCCTAGATATCTTCTGGTCAGGCAATAAAAGGCATGGAAATGCTGCAAAAAAGCAAATGTACTTTTTGGTAATATGGGACATGGTGGCGCAGCAAGTTAATCCGCTGTTGCTGGGCTTTCCAACCGGAAGGTTGGGAGTTCAAGACTGCGCGATGGAGTGAGCTCCCGTTGCTTGTCCCAACTCCTGCCAACCTAGCAGTTCGAAAGCACCTAAATGCAAGTAGATAATAGGGACCACTTCGGTGGGAAGGTAACGGCGTTCCATGCGCTACGGCATAGAGTCATGCCGGCCACATGACCATGGAAGCTTGTCCTTGGACAAAACGCCGGCTCTACAGGCTTTGAAACGGAGATAAGCACCGCCCCCTGCAGTTGGTCATGACTAGACCATTCGGTCGTGGGGAAACCTTTACCTTTACTTTTTAATAACAATTTTTTAATAATGCAGTGTGAATGTGCGGGTCTAATTTTTTAATATAACGATACACAGAATAGCACATGGTTAAATCTGGGGCAAATTAAGCCCAATTCTAGGCATGTCTGCTCAGAAGTAAGTCCCATTATAGTCAATGGGGCTTGTTCACAGGTAAGTGTGGATAGGATTGCAGCCGATGTGACACGACTACAGTGAATTGTAGTAGTTTAATTTTGTGCTTGTAAATGTGGGTTCAGTGATTTTTTTCCCACTAGTTCCCAACCCCTAAATAAATTACTTAAAATGCAGCTTTAAGACTTTATTCTTCAGCTTTGTTTTCCCTTTGTGTTATTTTTCAGCTACTAGGAGCAATAGTCTGGATTTTAGTAGCTGCGACTGGAATCCCTTTGGCGTTGCTACAAGGCTGGGTGATGTTTGTGTCTGTGACGGCGTGCTTCACTTCGGCCTCCTTCCTCTGCGTGTTTCTCTTCAGTTACAGGGAAAGGATTGCTATTGATTGGAACCGTCTGGTAAGCATTTTGAAAGGCGGTGTGTTGACTGTCAACTTATGTCTGATCTTTAAGCGTCTCAGAGCGCAATCCTAACCTGGAGTTAGGCCAGCACAGTTAGGCCAGCAAAGTTTGGCCGGCCCAAGGGACACCCTAAAGTATGTTTGGACCACTCTCTGAGTCAGAGGCCAGCACACAGATATGCACCATCGCTGGCCCTTGTGCCAGCCAAACTTTGCTGGCCTAACTGCCAGCCTAACTCCAGGGTAGGATTGCGCCTTCAGTCCTTCAAAACACTCTCATGCCTGACCTGGAATTGAACCAATCTCTTCAGTCCTCATCCAGCATTTGAACTGCTACATCGCGTTGGCTTGCAGCATTTTGTTTTCTTGTTGAGATTTTTTATTGGTTTTAATAAGACTGTAAACCAGAGATTTTTTATTGGTTTTAATAAGACTGTAAACCAGGGGTTCCTAAACTGTATGCTGTGGCTCCCAAGGGTGCCACACAGCAAAGGTGCAGGTTGTCCCTGGTGGTCTTTACCAGCTCTTCAGGTGCTTCCATTTTGTATCACATGAGGTGAGAACTGCATAAGATCTCACACAATTCAAGATGGCGGCACCAATAGGAGTCGGGTGCAGTTCTACCATGGCTGCAGGGTGCTGTGACCCTGATAAGCTTGGGGACCGCTGCTATCAACCAGGACACTCTAGGCTCCAGCCCACAGACCACACACCAGTCTTTTCCTTCCCCCAAGTAAACGACACTTCCACCAGGAAGCTGCAGCAAAGCCCCTTCAGTAGTCCCCAGTCATCGCGTTGGCCAGCCACTTTCAGGTTCTGCTGCCCCAGAAGGCTTTGTTCCCAGATTTCTGGGCAGATGCGGCTGGCCTGTGCAATAATTGGGGGCAGTCGGAGAGGCTTTGCTGCAACTCTCTGGTGGAACAGTAAACGTCGTCTGCTCCAGGGAAACTTTTGCTGGTGGATGGAGAACAGAAATGGCCCGTGTAACTCCACCCCTTCTGCATCTTGGCCCGTCCAATAAAGGAAAAGAAAGTGGGGGGGGGAGGTTTAGCTAGATATAAGATAGGATCTCTGCTTTTATTAAAAGGAGAAATTGTACATCTTCGGCAACTGATTCCAGTCAGGTGTGTTCCATTATTACTTTCTCAATAGAGAAAGTGTTGTTTCAAATGACAGTGTGCGTTACGTAACTGTGGTAATTGATTTGTGTTGACTCATTCGCTGTTGCAAGTTCTTGCTTGGTGCCACAATTAATGAATGAGGACTATGATGTATGAGCTGGCCCTTAGCTGCTTAGTGAGTGACCAGAGCTCTTACAGCCTGTGACTTTGAGTAAGGCTGTTTGGGCTAGGCTCTTGGGCTGGAGTGGGGCAGCAGCAAATCCAGACCACGGGTGGGCAACTGGTGGCCCATGGCTTGGCTATTTGTAAAGACTATAGCAGTGTTTTCTCAAACCGTGGATTGGGACCCAAGTGGGTCGGGAGTCAATTTCAGGTGGGTCGTGTAGCACCGATTGCAGCCAACATTGAAAATAAGGGAAGATGGGACACTGGAAAGGAGGAGGGTTTGTGGTTATTTTGCTTGTGTCCAGTGAAAATAGGCTTTTTTCTTTCTTTCTGATTCACTTTGCTATTGGAAAATGGCTGAGAAATAACCCAACTTATTGCTGCAACCTATTGCTGCAACCCCTGCTAACTGGGTAAGAGGCACTTTTTCAAGTGGTGCTCCTCTTATACTTAGCAGGGGAAGAGCAATTGTCCCTCTTCACCCCAGCTCAGTGTCTTTTCTAGTGACTGTTGCTGGTGGTGTTCTGCATTTTTTTTTTAGATTGTGAGCCCTTTTGGGACAGGGAGTCATTTAACTTTATTATTTGTCTATAAACCGTTTTGTGAACTTTGTGTTGAAAAGCGGTATATAAATACTGTTGGTTGGTTGGTTGGTTGGTTGGTTGGTTGGTTGGTTGGTTGGTT
>JAJKFI010000024.1:6894344-6911205 GCA_029204185.1 Lerista edwardsae
GTTGGTTGGTTGGTTGGTTGGTTGGTTGGTTGGTTGGTTGGTTGGTTGGTTGGTTGGTTGGTTGGTTGTAAGGAGAGCAGCAGGCTCTGGCTTCACAACGATGACACTTCCAGCCATGACATCACTTCCGGTGGGTCCTGGACAGATGGTCATTCTAAAAAGTGGATCCTGGTGCTAAAAGGTGTGAGAACCACTGTGCTAAAAGAAGCCCAGACTTTCTTTGCCACTCTATGTCCCATATTAGAGAACCATATCCAACTCAAGATCAGTCTTGCATCCATTTCACAAACAAACAGCCCAGTTCTACCCAACCCAGCATCAAAGCAGCTGAGATAAAGGTTGCCTGGCTTTGAGGAGGCCTCCTTGACTGCTCTCCGCCCCCACTGTAGGATGCAGCATGCACCCTGTTGACACAGCTGCATCAGTACTGGAAAGTTGGAGAGGATTGGGCCCAGCTCCCCAATCCTAAGCTTCCTGGTGCTAATGGCTCCCCCTGAAATGGCTCCCACTGGATCCTGTGGGCTCTGGGATACCATTGGAGGTCTCCTCGGGGTAAGGGAGCATTTCTTATTTGCTCAAGCTTGCCATGTTCTTGTTCATATGTAAGATGAACATCATTCAGGGCACAATCCCGCCCTCGGTGTAGCACCAACACAACACGTAGTGTTGTGTGGCACTACGTCTCTAGTGCTGACATGGAGGTGAGGGCCAGCATCCCTGTGTCATTGCTAGAGCTCTTTGGCCGATGCTACCAATAGCATTGGCCCAAGGATGCTGACAGAGAGCCTCCCTTGTGTCAGCTGAACTCACAGCTGGGATGGAACTGGGCAGGGGTGGGGGGACTGGCTCGGGAAGGTGGGGTGGGATGCGGCAGTTAGGCTGCATCCAAGGCCCCATCAGAAGGCCATGTAGCCCCAGTTCTGGCCACATGGCTTCCTTGGTTCTGCAGCTGCTAAATAGATCTGAGGAACCACCCACCCCTGGATCAAGGGGATGAATGCAGGTCTAGCCAATCCAGCGCAATTTAGGATTGCGCTCTCAGAATCATAGTAACTGCTGAAAATGTAGCTTTAATAAAAATCTCAGAAACAAATTTATTCTCCCAGTGTTTCCACGGCAGGTAATTATAGGCTCCCTGATATGGAAAATGAGTTAATAAATATTCATAGCTTGCCATTTCTTCAACACATTGCAAAGGATTGTCGATGTGATCTGCATAATCCTTAGCATGGCAAGTTAGGTCAGTGTTGTTATCTCCGTATTGTAGATGCAGATCGGAGGATGAATTCTTTTGAAATTGATGGATTTTGAAGCTGCTGTACTGCCTACCTGGTTTTATCTGGCTTGATGGAAGCCTTTATATTAGCAGACCAATGTGCAATGTCTTAATTGTTCTGTTCCATTGCACTTTTTCTTGCCTGACCGTTTCCTTGTGAATAGCGTTGCAAGATTCTACAGTAATTTCAGAGATCTGCTCTGACATTTTACTGCTTGGGCTTGGATTTAAATGACTTGTAAATGAGTTATACAGTGGAACTGCCTTGGCATCCTAATGTCCTGTGTAAAACTCAGGCCTCCTTCCGGGAAATGGTTTTGGGCTTTGTTTTGTTTTTGTTGGTCAGGAGAGTCCTGGCTTTCACTTTTACGGGTGACAGAGAACTTCATTGTAACAGTTGCCAAGAGGAGGAAGTTGCAGGGCAGGGCAACCACACAGAGGAAATGAGGTAATCTGCCTCCTGAAAAAACTTTCTTAAGTCCTACACACACTATGCTACTCCAATGAATGTGCATGCCCCTTCAATCAAACCAGCGGCCAAAAACGTAGGGCAAAGGGGTTGTATAGCAGACAGTCTGAAATACAAATAGTAGTCCTTGATCCATGTGTGCTACAATCTGTTCATTGTGCTGTGTGTTTTGCAGGCTTTTCTAGAAGGATCTGCTGCCAACATGTAAGCAGGGAACGTTTTTAGTATTGTTGTTCTTGCTGTAAAGGATTTTATTTCCATTTCTTCCTTTTTTTTTTTTAATACTGACAAATCCTCTTCATTGTGATGGGTAGGTGTGTGTGGAGAGCAGGCACATAGTTCTGGAGGCTGCAGTGTGATCTCTGCATGAAAGCACATTGCATTGCACTATAGCAGTGGTTCTCAAACTTTTTAGGCCGAGTCCCACTTCTTAGAATGGCACTCATGTTGGAACCCACCAAAAGTGATGTCATTAACCTGGAAGTGATAGTATGGCCAGAAGTGACATCATCAAGCAGGAAGTGCTATCATTGTGATGTAATCAAATGACACTCCTGGAATGCACACTGGAATTCTTTGACTACAGCAATTGCACAACCATGAAACATCCATGACAGAAAGCAAGATTAGGACAAAATATTATGTAAAAGCACTGAACTAAGAACTAATTTTTTAAAAATTCACTTGAAAATTCAAACTGTTAACACTCCCAAAAGGAATATAGTAAGAGTAAGGTCTGCAGCATCCAAGATGGCTGTTCCCAGCTTTCCATGACCCACCTGACATCAGGTTGCAACCCACCAACATAAGAACATAAGAAGAGCCCTGCTGGATCAGGCCAAAGGCCCATCTCGTCCAGCTTCCTGTATCTCACAGCGGCCCACCAGGTGCCCCAGGGAGGCACGAGACAACAAGATGCTTGAATCCTGTTGCCACTCCCTTGCACCCGTGAAGTGAGTCCTAAGTGAGTCCCAACCCACAGTTAGAGAAATACCACATGATATCTATAACTTTTCTTTATAGGAGTGAAGGGTGCTAATTCATGTATATGGGAGAAACTAAGGGCACATAAGGCCTAACTAGCTGGTCGAATGCACCTGTGTGGTGTTGCCAACTCCAAGTTGCCATGTCTTCATAGGAGAAATATGTGGCATATCATCATGGTGTTCAGAATTTTCCCAGCATCCACTTTCATTCATTGGTTCACTGATGTCACGTGTGGGAGTAGAGCAATACTGAGTGTGATGTTGGCATCACATAACCTATTTCTATTCTGGGATGTTGTTGGGGAGTTGTGGGGCAGACACTGGCCCTCTATAATATCTTGTTAGTACCCAGTATACAGTTTTTTCCCCATAAAAGTAAATGGTTACCGTTTGCTCCCAACTAACTCACTCCTGTCAGGCTGCCAGGGGGTTAAATCCACCTTTTGTCTCTGTTGGGACAAGATGCGGATGCTGACTATGCATATCTAGTACAGGAAGCAGGTTTAACTCTTGCAAGTGCCTTCTAAATTTCTTGCCACTTATTATAGGACCTGATGAAGTTGATGAAAATCAAGCCAGACTTTCTGCTTGCATAGTCCCACCCTTGGTTCTGTTTCTTACAGCCCAATCCTATGCATGCCTACTCAGAATAAGCCCCACTGAAGTCAGTGAGATTTGCTCTCAGGTAGGTGTGCATAGGATTGTAGTCTGTCACGCAGTGTGGCGGAATGGGGGAACTGGCTTTCAGTGTCTCCAGTGGGCTTGGTTTTCTTACCAGAGACCAACCTGTTAATCAAGGACGTGGATAATTTGTTTGAATTAGGAGAATTTGGAGAATGCGTTTGAAACTAGGACAATTTGTCTGAAAGTCAGGGTTGCAGCCCAAACGAACCAGGAAATGCATCTGAGTGGGGATCTCATAGACGGAAAGTGAAAATGCATTTGCTCTCTTTTGGCCTGGTAATAGGATTTTGGGCTTGAGCAAGGGATGCCTGGGCTTGCTTGCTTGCTTGCTTGCTTATTTATTTATTTATTTATTTTTATTAGAAGAATTTATATCCTACCTTTCCCATGCTGAAGCAAATGCCCAAGACGGCTTACTAGGGCAGGCTAGTCTAACCCACCATTTTTCAATGGTTTTTTACAAGGAGTCCCATCAAGCTTCAGCAGCCATCATAAGCCCAGCCTGGATAGGTCCTCAAGGTCGTGCTCATTCTTTTACTGGCTGGCCTTCTTGCATATTCCCACACTGGCTAATCAGCTCCACAGCGACTCCGTTCTGCCACAGTGGGTACTGCAGCTTGTCACAGCCTGGCGCTGTCTACCATCCAGAGGCGTTTCTACAGGGAGGGCAAATCTGTAAGTGTTGCAAGAAGCCTTACCCTGTCATGTACATCCCTCCTCTCCCTTGCTGCTGTAGCCAGTAAGCAATGCCAAGATGTTGCTGTTCCCTGTGAGGATTGGCTAAAACGGTGCAGGGGAGGAGTGATTTCCACTGCAAGGTAATATAAGGCTTCTTGCAAAACTTAGAGCTTTGCCCTCCTGTAGAAATGCCACTGCTCCCATCCAAAAGCAAGGCCACACAACTCAAGGCAATACCAGCAGTTCAACCATCTGTCCACACCTCCTACACAGTCTCCTGATTGTAGCGTCACGTTTCATTTGGGTTGTGGGGGTTGGAGTTGCCTGGTTTGAATTGTACCTTTTTCCCCTGACTGATGTCTGGTTTTATTGTTGCTATGTAATTTTTTTTTTCTTATTGTGACATGTATTTTATTGGTTTTAAATTATTAGGCACTTCATGATGATTCAGGGCGCAATCCTAAGCAGCGCCGGACTGGCAAGGCTGACGGGCCAGCACCATATCTCCATATGCTTAGGAGAGGCTGGAGCATGCGCTCCCTTACCCTTCAGCCTCCCCTATGTGCTCCTCGGATCAGTGCCTGCAAAATAGCAGGTGCAGATCCAAGGAGACCGCGCGGCTTGAATTGGGGCCCCACGGCCTCCCGGACAGGCTTAGAAAGCAGCTGTATGGCCGCCTCCCAAGCCCGCCCACGTCCCGCCCTCCCCCTGCCCACAATCTCCCTCCCGCCGCCAATCCTGCTGCTGCCTCCGCGCGGAGCCTCCCTCGCCCCAGCCGGCTTCAGCCATCACAAGAGAGGCTCAGTGTGGGCGCAACAGGATCCTGCTCCGCCCCTTGGCGCTCCACCCCTTGCGTCGATGCTATGATATAGGCACAATAGGATTGCGCTGCCCGTCCCCAAAAGCAGAATGTTAGTGTTTTGAATCATTCCTGACTAACCACAAAGCTCACTGGTTGGCCTTGGGCCCAGGGATGAACAGGGCCCCGAGTGCGCCCATGGCAGGGCGACGAAACCGCGCCCCCACGTTGCCCTGCCCCCGTGCGTCGCCCAGCCACGCCTCCCTGCGCCCAAAATAGCTCCATTTTGGAGCGGAATGGAAGCGAGGGAGGGCGGGTGGGCCAGACAGCACGCGGGTTAGTCCGCGGACTCCACGCAGTGGCGCCCCGCCGCTGCCGGCGCCCATGGCTCACGCCACCCCGGGCTACACCCTTCCTCTGCCTCTGCTTGGCCTCATCCAGTTCGACCTCCCAGGGTTGTGGTGAGCATAACCCCATGCCTGTTGCCATGAGCTCCTTTCCAGACCGTCTGTATCAGTAGCCCTAAGAAGCTATAGACGTTTGAGAACAACGCCTGTGACGCCAGTTCTTATTACCTAACTCCGTAATGGCTTTTGTTGTTTGCATTGTGTGTCCTACTCCAGTCCACTTTGCTCATTGTTAAACAAAACCTTAAAGCAGCGTTTTTCAACCTTTTTCATTTCCTGGCACACTGACAAGGTGCTAAAATTTTCAGGGCACACCAGCAGTTTTTTGACCATTGACATGGCACCGCATGCTGCTGGTGGGGGCTCACATCCCCTAATAACCCCACTACTAAATGACCCTCCCCCAAAACTCTGCGTGGCACACCTGCAGACCATTCACAGCTCACCAATGCGCCATGATGCACTGATTGAAATTAGCTCCCTTAAAGGGTGAAAGCTAGCAGTGGCATTCCTATGGGTGTGTGTGCAAAATGCTAAGTATTGCAGGAGCCTGAGCACCTGTGTAATGCAACCTGTTCCTCTTGCCTCCAGAGCCATCTGCAGCTCTGAGGGCTGGATCAGAGGCTTTACTCTCTGAGCCATGAATGGCTCTGGAGCAGAGGCAGATCTAAGGGAGGGCAAAGCTCTAAATTTTGCAAGAAGCCTTACCTTGCAGGGGAAATCACTCCTCTCCTGCACCGTTTTAGCCAATCCTCACAGGGAAAAGCAACATCTTGGCGTTGCTTACTGGCTACAGCAGCAAGGGAGAGGAGGGATTTACATGACAGGGTAAGACTTCTTGCAACACTTAGAGCTTTGCCCTTCCTGTAGATCCACCTCTGTCTGGAGGCAAGGGGGATGGGCCACATTGCATAGGAGCTCAGGCTCCTGCAAAACTTAGCATTCTCCCCCTATAGGAATGCCATTGAAAGCTAGTTTCTATTCCATCAGACTAATACTTTTTTCTTGTAAGAATATCTTGGCTCAGCCTCTCTGTCTTGCTTTTCAGGACTTCCTTTACCATGCAGCTGTATTTGTCTTTTATTTTGGAAGTTTTCTGTTGCAAGCAGCAACAACATCCTTGCATGCGCATCCATTTCGGATCAACTTCCATGCGTCCACGAACACTACCGTCCATTCGCCGCTTCTGAACTCACACGAATACAACTTGAGTGTAGCAGCCACTGTAAGTATTATGTTGGTGTGATCCATTCTAAAGAATAAAGCAACCTCATCTCTTTATTTGACCCAAAGGCAGGGTTGTTGTTTTTCTGCTGCGTTTCCTGATGCTGTAGGGACTGTGGCTCATCGTATCTCTACTTGGGGGGTTGTGGGTCAGAAGCATTTATTTTTCAGGGCAGGCAGGCTCCAAGAAAACTCTGGGAGTGGGGTCATTGGTTTATGGATTAGTTTATTGGCATAGCTGACTGGAGTGCAGATGGGATAGGAACATCACCATCCATATACCCACCTCCACCATCTCCCTTTTTCCTGTGAAATTTGAGACATCTTGAGACGCTGGACAAGACTCGATAATTCAGGGAAGGACTTGAGATTTGAAGGTCGAGACTTCCTTTGACTAGAGACTTGAGCCCATTTGGAAGGGTACATTATGCAGGGTCTTTCTCTAGCTTTCTGATGTGCAATAGCAGATCTGTGCACTTGCAGAAGTGCCTGCCCTTTGCTTCCACTTGTGCTGTGTATATATTGGTAAATCGAGCAAGTATTACCAAAATGCCCCCAGTCTTCCACGCACACTCTTTCGTTGAAAGGAAACTCAAGCCAGTTGGTACTGCCCTGCTGAGCTGTGGAAATGATTGCACAGGAAATCCGTTTTGAAACCAGTGTCACTTCCAAAATGCAATATGGAGTTCAAATGGTGTATTTTCTTTTCTTCCCTGCAGGTTTTTGCCTTTGTAACAACTTTATGTTATGGGTGCAGCACAGCTCTTGCTTTAAGAAGATGGAAACTATAGCACTAGAAGAGACAGACAGGTGAAGAGCCATCTGGCTTGTGTGGCTGTGCACCTCATCAAATGGGGTACCACTTGTTCATCAAGTGCAGTGGAGTTCCGAGGGTACTTGGAATAAATATATATTTTTCTAAGATGTTGATGCACAAATACATCCATGTCATAATTATGTTTCCAGAGGGGGTGGGGAATTGTTGCTTGCTTATCTGGTTTTAAGTTGCCTAGGTTTATTAGTAAGAGCAGTATCCCCTGCTACAGATAGTATTACAATGAGTGTTGAACGAATGATCATCAGCAGACATTTTTGTGTGCTAACCAGCTTCTTGGAGGAGAAATCAACATGTCTCCAGAAATGTTTTATATCCTACACATGTGGAAATTGCAGAATGGCAGCTCTACAGTGCTTCTGTTGATAGTAAACTCTGTCTGCAATTCACCAAACATGAGTTCTGGGCAAGCTCCTTAAATTTCAGTGGATCCTCATGATTGAAGTGAATGGAGCTTGCTGAACTTCACTTCCACTGATTTCTATTGCAGGCAGGGTCACAGAGTTCTTAGCTAGCCTAAATGGCATCTAGAAGAAAGATTACCTTCCTATTTCTTTTAAAAGTAATTTACAGAAGGGGGTGTGTACAGTACATGTGCCTAGCTATCGTTTTTAAACTGCATTTTCCTCTGTAAACTTCAAAGCTTTTGATGAATGAGGTGATTTGATTATAACCTGAGGAAAGGGAGGCGAAAACGTATTGTGGCTATAAGATGTTTCAGAGGCAAAGAATTCAATTACATCTGCAAATAGTACATTTTTGTGAACACAATTAAGAAGCTGGGAATCTGTTTTTTTAGAGCAGACATAATTATTTAATCACAGCAACCAGCTAATTCATTAATCTCAACAATCAAAATGCAGATTTTTATCAATATGATTTTAATTGGAAAATTATAATTCCAGGAAAAAAGGGTACCCGCAGATGTTTCTGAATATCTGTAGGTTCATCCAGCGTTTTTGAAGTCACTTCTGTCACAATTTCCCAGTTTTTTAAAGAGAAAGTGTTATGTTCTGTAGCTGCTCTTACAATTCGGCTAGTCCTGTAGCCCATATGATAAGTGCATAGAATTGACAGTCCAAGTATTTTTGGAATGTAGCTTTAGAAGGTAGGACACACCTTCAGAACAATTCTGTGCGCCCAGAAATTAAGAAATTTTCTTAAAATTCTTCTTAGCCACATGGGTCCTCTTCCACGTTTTGCAAGAAAGGTTTAGAAAATAAAAATTACATGTGCCAATGTATTAAAATCTAAACGCATCTTTCTAATTTCATGATGCACTTACCTACACAAACACACACAAGCTCAATATTTTAAGCCAATAGCTTTTTATTTTGACAAATTTCTTTTTTTGCTACATTTATTTATATTGAAGAGCTCTTTGACTGCATTTGTGTTTTGAATGTAAGCATGTATATTGTGGTTAAATGTTGTGCAAATTTCTGACCGGTCCTTAAATATAAATGTTTGCACTAGTTCACCTTATTTAATGGTGCAGGTTCTTAAAATCAAGTGCTCACTCATCAGGATTATAGTTCTATGTGCTACTAATTCAGGTTTTTGAAAGATCATGTGATCGAAATGTGACATGGTGCACCTGACTTGATTTTTGTAATGCCTTCTTGTGCTTGTGCCATGTTGCAAGACCTGTATGTTTTACATTAAGGGACACCATAATGTATGTTTGGACCACTCTCAGAGTCAGAGGCCAGCACACAGACATGTGCCATCCTCCCTGACTCCGAGAGTGGTCCAAATGTGCTTTACGGTGGCTCTTGTGCTGGCCAAACTTTGCTGGTCTAACTGTGCCAGCCTAACTCCCGGCTCGGATTGCTCCTTGAGATTTATGCCTATATTTGGCTCTTGAGTTCAAACATGACAGCCCATGCAATCAAATGAAGCACAGCTAGATCTAGGTCAGATGTGGGAGATTGCTGGACAAGATTCAAGGCTGAGCTTAGGGTTGCAGTTAAATTTAAGAGACAAGATTTATATTGTCTGGCGCACAGCTGAAATGGATTGATCATGGTGGAGATTACTGGGAGTGAATCCTGCTGAAGCACTGATGTGGTAATCCTGATGCCAGCAAAATAGAACATTAGGGATTTGGGGTGTGTTTAAAGGGTGGGGTTTAGTGAATGGTCTGGGAGCATCTGATGTAAAACTGCTGAAGCTAAATGGGTGTGGACCTGATCAGACCCCTGGATGGGAGGCCAATGAGAGCCTTGTTTAAGAACATGGAGTGGTCCCAGTTATCAAGCTGAATATGTGCTGTACCATTCGTGCAACCATTGCAGCAATGTGTGGCCAGCATATTCTGCTACTGAAATACTACCATGGGACTGGGCTGCCTGTTTTCTTGTTTTTCTGATTACTATATTGGCTTAATTCTTTTAATACATCCAAACTTGAATAAAGATTTAAAAACAAAAACAAAAAGAAGCCTCTTCTCCAGCACTGTACAGAGGAAAACTAAACCCTGGATATATGTTTGCTTTTGTATAAAAATAATATTTTATTGTATTTTTTTTTCTTTCCAAATGTTTGTCTTGAGCAACAATAAATTGACTAAAATGTGTTTGGTTGACGTTATTAATGCCCATGGTCAAAAGTAAGGTGCATGAAAAAAGCAAAACAATGTTTAAAAACACTCAGAGCGCAATCCTAACCTGGAGTTAGGCCAGCAAAGTTTGGCCGGCATAAGGGACACGGCACCGTAAGGCACGTTTGGACCACTCTAGGAGTCAGAGAGGCCAGTGAACAGATGTGCACCATCCTCCCTGACTCAGAGAGTGGTCCAAATGCACTTTATGGTGGCCCTTGTGTCAACAAACTTCGCTGGCCTAATTGTGCTGGCCTAACTTCACATTAGGATTGCACTCTCAGTCTAAACCGATGTAGGAATTATGAAATTGAATATTTTTTTTCAGATGATAGTACAGGCATGCCCTGGTATTGATGAGGTTCCATTCTGTACCCCCCGCTTGGATATCTGAAACTGCGGATATTGGGAATGCCTTTTTAAAGCAAGGGGAACATCAGTGGTTTTGCTGCAACAAGGTTAAAAAAAAAGAGATTTCTTTCATGTTCCCCTATCTTTTTAATAGGCGTCCCAGTATCCATGGTATCAGTGGATGAAAACCAAATCAATGGATACCGGGGCACACCTGCACTTCCAGATTCACCCTCATGTTGTTGGAGAATGAAAAAGTGAAACAGACACAATGCTAACTTTAGTCAGAAGATTTAGCTGAGAGGGTTAATACCTCCGTTTGCCCGAAGATAACAGCTGAAGATCCGAAGGTCGTGAGCTCGAGACTACCGGAAGTCTCTGTGAGCGGCAGACCTTGCAAACTGTGGCTGATTAAAAAGCTGAGTTCCAGCTGCCTCGTGGGAGGAGGAGTGTGCTGAAGTCAGCTGCATCTCTGGTGGGAGCAGGGAAGCCTCTTATCAGCCAGCAGAAGACAGACGGGTGGCTAAGAAAGAAGGCTAAATCCAGAAAGAAAGATCTGTATGAGTGTTGTTCTTGAAAGATAGAGCATTTCTGTAAATTGTAAAAACCTTCGGGTTTGTGAATAAAAGTCTGCCTATGTAAACCACCTTGAGTTACAGTCATTAGAGAAATCTAGTGATCTTAAAAAAGGCGGTATATAAATATATTTATTATTATTATTATTATTATTCAGTCCAGTCTGGGCATCCATAGTGTGTGTTCTGCTTTCCTCTTTCCTTGACTCTCTCTTCATAACTGCAGCGGCGGCCTTGTCTTCAGGGTCAGTCCTTGTGTTTTCCTCACAACGCTGAGCTCTTCTTCCAGTCAGGCAAGGTTACCTCCTGGCCTTCCATGCAGTTGGGTGGTTCTTGCCTCCCCTGTCAGTTAAAAGGCCATTCAGGACACTTCCAGTACTCTCGTCACCACAGGAAGGAGTTCCCTGCTCCCCCTGCTAGCCACTTCCTGACCAAGTCTTCTGACTTCACACATGGGCTGACTGCTGACGTAGCCTTCCCTACACAACAGCTGTGTTCAACCTTTTACACCTCATGGCACACTGACAAGGCACTAATTGTCAAGGCACACCATTAGTTTTTTGACAGCACAGCATACTCTGCTGCCGGTTGGGGCTCACATGCCCTAATGGCCCTACTAATAAATTTCCCTCCAAAGTTCTGTGGCACACCTGTGGACTATTCGTGGCACACCAATATGGTGCTGCGCACTGGTTGAAAATTGCTGTTATGCAGTCAGCCCATTGGTCTGTTACCGTCACCCGGTACAGTGGGATTGACTCACCAGAGACTTTCCCAGTGCTACCTGGAGATACCAGGGGGTGAGCATGGGATCTACCATGGAGCTACAACTGGGGATCTACTGCAGTATCTGCTTTGTCATCCCTCCAGTTGACCTATATTATGCCTGTTCCGATCCACTGCCCTCTACTCCTTAGAGGCGCACGTGAATGGACCCCGTGTGTGACCAAGCTGGCTACACAAGCCCCAAACTTGTCAACACACCGAGGATTTCTTTTAAGGGGGAGAAACTGGCTCTATGAGCCCTGGCTGTTGTTTAAATGGTAGCACAAATCCCCCTTAGGTCCGTACCATTGAGTAGATATGATTCAGCATTAATCAAGCAAATATAAAATACCAAATAAAAGTTTATTAAAAGAAAATAAGGCACAGTGGTAAATTACAAGTTCCAAAAAACAAAAACTAAGCTCCTAGCACTTACTGGTTTCTAACACATAACAGAAGCATAGTCGTTGCTAGGCAATTGGTTAGGCATTCCCAAACTTACTATAGCAGTCCAAAAACAAGAGGTTCAATTCTTGCTCTCAATCCTTGCCATGAATTGAGGCAAATGGTTGCGTCCTTCGGCAGCAAGGCTTAGCTCTCCACAACAGCTAACAAACTGTATTTCCCTGCTCAATTTTGTATAGGGGTTCTGAGTTCACTCCTGTCCATCAAATTAAATATCCAATCACATAGCCGAAGTTAAATTTGAGCCCAAGTTGTTGGGCAACTTCCCCCTCCCCTCACTACACAGCTGAATAAAATTAACAATCCTACAAGACTGGTTGCAGGTGTAAATACCTCACTAGATTGCCAGAGCATCACCTCATTCCTGATATGAAACCCAGCAAGATATCAGGCCGCCTTTAATCTCCTCAAGGATGCAACCAATTCACAGTAATCAACATATTGATGTTCCCGGACTACTTAATTTTCCCACAGACTTCTAGACTCCAATTATCCCACTATCCCAGCATGCTATTGGGCAGTTCACTCTAACTAGAAGATGGCTTCACTTTGGTTCTTTTTAACAGACTAAGATTTATTTGTCCGTAACAATGCCCTCAAACTCTTCTGCCATTCTGGTTCCAGCCATTTGGCACCACTGTTCTCTCCTGCTCCTATGTTTCTTTTCTGCTCACGTCATCCGCTCTCCTATTGCTGCTTTCCTAATTTCTCCTGAAGGCATCTAGTCCTGCCAAGAACGTTCTACCATGCTAGGTTTCCCACCCACCCACCCCTGCTGCAGCAAATGAACTCTCAAGTGAAATGGAAACACCAGAAAAAGATCAGGCGGCTATTCTTGGTTGACAGCATGGCGTAGACCGCGGTGGGGAACTTGTGGACTTCCAGTCCATTAAGTGCAGCCTTTTAAGTGAATCCACATTTTGCCGAATAAATCCTTTCATTTTTTTATTAATACAGTTTTCTTTTTGCTTTTTATTTTAATCTTAAAACGACCATATTTGAAATGCAAAGGAGTAAAATACAAACAGCCCGCCGGGAACTAGCTGTTATGGAAACAGCCCAACACTCACAGCGCATCTGAGCGACGTATCGTTTTAAGCATCATGGGTTCTTACAGTGAATCTGACTGTTCCTTCCTGGACCACAGTTCCCTGCACCACTTAAGCCTGTATAAATCTTTCCTTTTTGCCATTCCCTGCCAGTGAATCGATCTGAATCTGGAGATGGTGTATAAAAATAAAACTCAACCATGGCCCTGCCCACAATTCCGCCTTTCTCCTTGGCACTGCAGTTCCTAAAACCCCTCCTTGGTAACTCCCTTCTCCATCCTGTCCCCAAATCATTCTATCATTTTAGCTGTAAACTGCTCCAGCCCACGAATAGTGCAGTTCTTGTGATTCACCCCACACTGACAAGAAGAGACAGTGCGTCCAGTACAGTGGTTCTCAAACGTTTTAGCACCGGTACGCTTTTTTTTAGAATGACAACCTGTCCAGAAGTGATGCCAATTCCAGAAGTGCCATCAATGTAACTCCAGAGCCTACTGTTTTCTTGGGAATGCAGCAGTAAGTTGGGTTATTTTCTCAGTCATTTTCCGAAGTCAATCAGAAAGAAAAAAAATCCTATTTACAACCTTGACACAAGCAAAACAACCACACAGCCCTCCCCCTTTCCAGCATCCCATCTTCCCAAATTTTTGATATGGCTGCCCTAGGTGCTTCGCGCCCCACCAGAAATTAGCTGGTGGGTCCCAACCCATAGTTTTGGGACCACTGGCCTAGTAGGTTTCATGTTTTTAAAAATGGGTATTTGTGTTTAATAAAGGTAACCCATAGTCTGATGTCTTCACTGGGAGTGGGGTGGGCTGCAAGGTTAATAGGTTATTCAGAATGCCAGGTGCAAGGGAGTGGCAACAGGATGCAAGCATCTTGTTGTCTACTTAACTCCCTTAGGCATCTGGTGGGCCACTGTGATACAAGAAGCTGGACTAGATGGGCCTTTGGCCTGATCCAGCGGGGCTGTTTCTATGTTCCTACGTTCACTCTAAACAGGAGCAAAGATACACACTCCTTTCAGCTCAAGTGCTAGAAACTTGGCTGAACCAGAGACAAAGAACCTCGTCAAACTCCTTTTTCCAGCCACCCAAAGTGTTATGGATAGAGAGGTAAATGCCAAGTACACTTCAGCTCACTTCTAGATTAGAGTCCTCTGCCGTTAACTGATCCTGGAAAAGAACAGTTTGAGCCTGAGAACATTAGATCTGCTCCTTGCCTTATTCAAGCAAAACTGGATTTCTTCTTCCTCTAGGTCCTGGAAGCAAAATGAGCAGCTCCTGTGCAATTTAGTAGTTCTACAAAAGAGGGATTTGGAATGGATACAGCTTGCAGATTTCTGTGGATGACAGGTGCAATTCACAGCAAGATTTCCAAGGCCTGGTCTTTCATATGCTCAGGTATTCTGAAAATACATAAATAAATAAAACTGGTGTCCAATATTTTTAAGAGCATTTATTGTGTTTGGGTTTCTTTGTTATGCCTTAGTCCTAACAACTACAGTGGGCCCATGAAAGCTACAGCAAGCATCTGATCCAGCGGTGTCATCCAGCAACGAGCTGCCGGAACGCTAGGCGGGACTTACCGCCTGATTGGCTGCCCGTCCGTGACGTGTCGCCGCCTGCCCGCCCACCGCGCGGGCACCCCTAGCTTTGGAGGGGGTGCCCGCTTGCCTGGGGGGCGCGCCGGGTGCCTGGGCAAGCCGCGGAGGGGCGCGCCAACCGGAGGGAGCCCACGCGGCGGGCGGGCAGGCGGCGACACGTCACGGACAGCCTGTCAATCAAGCGGTAAGTCCCGCCTAGCGTTCCGGCAGCTCGTTGCCGGATGACACTACTAATCTGATCCCCAGATCTTTAGTTGGAAAGGCCACACGTTGATTCATCAGAGCAACCACCCACCCTTCATTTGCTGGCTGGCTGCAGAGAAGCCTCCCCTTTCTGGCATGATTCCACAACCAGCTGCACCTTACTTGGTGGGCAGATTTATATCTGTAAAGAAGGCCACATCTTGGGAGTCTCCTGACTTCTGAAGTACACAAAGTATTTAGTGACTACAATTACCTTCAGCCTTGGCTTCTCTCGCCAGTTGAAAACACAATCAAGAGCTGTATGGTTATTGAAGTGCAGGCTTCCTTTGTACCCTCCTCTAGGTACAAGGCTGTAGACAGCATTAATTTCTAACTGGGCCCACTGAGGCTATCAAAAAGCAAAAAAGAATGATGAGCTCACCCTGATGAGCTCAAGAGTGCAATCCTAAACTGGAGTTAGGCCGGCATCAGCTAAGCCAGCAATGTATGGCCAGCGCAAGGGCCACCATAAAGCGCATTTGGATTACTCTCGGAGTGAGAGAAGATGGCTCATGTCTGTGTGCTGGCCTCTCTGACTCCGAGAGTGGCCCAAACATATTTTACAGTGTCCCTTGTGCCGACCAAACTTCACTGGCTTAGCTTATGCTGGCCTAACTCAGTTTAGAATTGTGCCCCAACTCTGATGAGTTCTATGGGAGTTTGAACCATCCAAACCTGAGTCATCAATCCCCCCAAACTTTCCTGTTCATCCTTTGCTGTTTGCCTCTTGCCCATGTGCTGTTCCTGAACCCACTCATTTTTTCACAAATCACTCCAGTACCTCCTGCTGCTGCGTAAATCATCCCTATCCCCTCCACTGTCCAAGAAGGCTGCCCAATACCTGCACACCAACATAACCTTAATGTTGCTGTATAACTATATGTAGCCTTGAATTGCAAGCCACTTTGGTAGCCAGCATTAGGATGAAGCATCTTGGCTGAAAAGCAGGCTATAAATTAAAATGCATGGATGTGTGCAATGGTTTATACCACTAGCAAGCCTGAGATGATCCTGATTTTGTATTCACTTGACGTATGGAAAATGGTGGCAGGGCGGGCAAGAACGGCCACCCTTGCCTCACTAGAGCTGCCCTTTCATCTCCGAGTCCCACCAGATGCCCAGTGCTATGCTTGTAATCAAGGGTAGTCCTCTGTTATCTTAAGGATTAAATATGCCTGATAATCTCCCTGCATCCGTGCAGATCTGAAAATATGGAAATGGTGTTGAAAATCTGCTATGCTCGCTTCCCTTTTGATTACAGAAGATGGAGCTCTAACCTTGCATCATATGTTTTGGTTTCATATTCTGAGCAGAACAGTGGCAAAAAATGTGAAGATTCTAAAAAGGATTTCTGGTCCAGAGAAGGAGGAATGGCTTCAGATCTTCCCACAAAACATGTCCTCGGTTGTCCCACTGTTTTTTAGGACTCATTCACAAATATAAGTACATCACTTGATTTATCAGCATATGATCACGGTACATTTTCTGGCTGGTGGTGGAAGATGTAAAGTTGAAAACAGCCCACTGATAAATGTTGAGTTTGAGAGGGCGGGGCATGTTATCAACATTTTGTTTGTGGTGTTAGACCCATGACAATTCCTTTCTACATGCAAGTTGTCATTTGATATGCCAGTCCACACATGATGTGCATGTATGTGTGAAACTGCTGTGGATGACATGCAGGCTTCATGAAAGAGCATAGTGTTGGAGAAAAAGGTATGTCTGATGTTAGATACATTCACACATGCAAGACATCCAGGCATCAAGGAACAAACATGGATCATGTATGGTTTTTACGTTCAAGGTTTTTTTTTAACCTGAATTGATGTGTGTGTGTGTGTGTGTGT
>JAJKFI010000024.1:6911215-6952166 GCA_029204185.1 Lerista edwardsae
TGTGTGTGTGTGTGTGTGTGTTAAAACTTACACTTTTTGAGTGGTTGTTGTTAAACTGAACAATCATCTGTCTCATTAATATCTTGTTTTGTACTCCAGAAAAATGGTCTAGATTAGAAGGTTTTTGACTGATACTCAGTTCTGTAAGAATGTACAGAAACTGTTGATGACGTAAGCAATTACAACCACCCCACAGCCCACAGGCACTTGGCTATGCCAATTCTTCCAGCTAGAGGCTTGTTCTAAAGCATTGGTTTTGTCAAGAATCCAAAGAACTGGAATTTGATCAGTTGAGGAAACCATCTGTCAAGGCTTAGCAGCCCAGTTTCGTGCACGTTTAGTCAGAAATAAACCTTAGTTGTTCAGTGGTACTTCTTAGATAATGTTTATGTGTAACAGGAGCAGCTGACAGTTCATATCTAAATAGTCACAGCATGATGCTCATCCTGGCCCCACTGAAGTGGGTGGATGTATTGTTGGATGCACTGCTCCATACAGAGCCATTAGTTGTGGTGTATGCACATGGCAGAATTCAATCAGGATGCAGAGGTCCCTAGATTTTCACTGTCAATTCACATCCAGAGAATAAGTTTCAGACAAAGAGGCCAAAGTGAGACCCTATGCACCCTTCTTGGGATCTCAGTTCCAAGTAAACATGATCAGAACCAGTACAGCAGACCAGTGTCTGTGCTTTTATGCAGCTAAAGGAACAGTCTTATATACTAACAGCAAGTGCAGGTCTCTGATCGGAAGCAAAATGGGGTACTCCAGAGTGTCATATTTCTGCATGCTCATGCAGTGATGGGATCTGGGAATAAGGAAGCGGAATGCTGGGCGGGACTTACGCGTGATTGGCTGCCCGTCTGTTCCGTTCCGCAGCTGCCCTGGCCTTGGCGGGGCGCCTGCTTGCCGGGGAGGACGGGTGGGGGGTGCACCGGGTGCCTGGGCGAGCAGCAGTGGGGCGCACCAACTGGGGGCAGCCCCCCCCCGAGGCCAGGGCAGCCGCAGAACGGAACGGATGGGCTGCCAATCACACGTAAGTCCCGCCCAGCGTTCCGCTTCCTTATTCCCAGATCCCACCACTGTACTCATGGGATTCCTTAGGTATCCAAAAGAAAATAAGTTTGTAAATTAAAAGTAAGGGGGGCAAGTTGATGTGGACTGAGCACATTCCTTGGCTCCCAAGAGCCCTGAATGTTGATGGTGTCATCTGAAAAACAACCACCACCACATCAGAGGTTGGTGGGAGGAAGGAACCAGCCTGTTTGGGCTTTCAATTGCTTATAGCAGTGATTGTCAAACTTTAAAGCTCCGGGACCCACTTTTTAGAATGGCACTCATGTCAGAACCCACTGGAAGTGATGTCATTGACCTGGAAGTGATGTCATGACCAGAAGTGACATCATCAAGGAGAAAGTGGCATCACTGTGACGTAATCAAACAATACTCCTGGAATGCAAACTGGCATTCATGGACAGCAGCAATTGCACAACTATGAAATATCCCTGACAGAAAGCAAGATTAGTACAAAATAATATGTAAAAGCACTGAAGAACAATTTTTTTTAAAAAAACCCTCACTTGGAAATTCAAACTGTTAACACTCACAAGAGGAATATAGCAAGAATAAGGTCTTCAGCTTCCAAGATGGCTACTCCCAGCTTTCCGCGATCCACCTGACATCAGATCGCAACCCATCAAGTTGCTCCCAGCCCACAGTTTGAGAAACACTGGTTTAATGTGGACTAAGGATGTGGGAGAGCACCACCTAGTGGCTGGAGGTTTTGCTTGTACTGTACAGAATAATCATTGCAGTATCTTAGAGGTAAGCGATTCCTTGGATTGGGGAGATTTTGTGGCAAGTCCCAGTTGTTTCAATGACTTTTCCAAAGAACCCATGTTGTAATATGCTCAACAAGAACCAGGAGTCACCATCCCCCCCCCCAATAGTCCAGTTTTTCAAACAGATTGCTGTGGATCACAGACTGGTCTGCACTTCCATACCTTGTTCCACTGCTGACCTGACAACATGTTGGTTTCACATTTGCCCTCCAGAATGCCTTTTTTTTTTTTTAACACTCTGCCCACCGTAGAATGTCCAGGACATGCGTTTGTTGTTCTGAAGCATTTGGCTGATGAGCTGCGGCGTCCTGGCTGAGAGGGATCCAGCTATTTGCTGTAGAAGGAATGTAAGTGAAAGGCAAATAACTATCTAATTGGGGGAAAATTCAGCGGCTGCACTGAGGTGTAGTTTGAAGCATCCCTAGCTCATAAATGTTGAATCAGATCAAACATCCGGGTGCCCCAACACCATCTTAATGGACAAAACTACCAAACTGATGTTTTTCTATGTTTGATTTCCCTAAACAAGTGATGATGTACACATGGCACTGAAAAACAAATTACTTCACTAAAACATATCATATACCTGGATTTTCAGAAGGCATTTGACACAGTCCCCCACCAAAGGCTGCTGAAGAAACTTCACAGTCAGGGAATAAGAGGGCAGGTCCTCTTATGGATCCAGAATTGGTTGAGGGCCAGGAAACAGAGAGTGGGGTCAATGGGCAATTTTCACAATGGAGAGAGGTGAAAAGTGGAGTGCCCCAGGGATCTGTCTTGGGGCCGGTGCTTTTCAACTTATTCATAAATGACCTGGAGACAGGGATAAGCAGCGAGATGGCCAAGTTTGCAGATGACACAAAACTTTTCTGGGTGGTGAAAACCAGAAAGGATTGTGAAGAGCTCCAGAAGGATCTCTCCAAGTTGGGGGAATGGGCAGACAAATGGCAGATGCATTTCAACATAGACAAATGTAAAGTGATGCACGTTGAGGCAAAAAACCAAAACTTCACCTATAGGCTAATGGGTTCTGAGCTGTCTGTGACAGCTCAGGAGAGAGATCTTAGGGTGTTGGTGGACAATTCAATGAAGGTATCGACCCAGTGTGCGGCAGCAGTTAAGAAGGCCAATTCCATTCTTGGGGTAATTAAAAAAGGGGTTGAGAATAAAACAGCCAATATTATCATGCCATTGTACAAATCGATGGTAAGGCCACACCTGGAATATTGTGTCCAGTTCTGGTTGCCGCATCTCGAAAAGGTGCAGAAGAGAGCAACAAAAATGATTACGGGGCTGGGGCACCTCCCTTATGAAGAAAGACTGCAGCGTTTGGGGCTCTTCAGTCTAGAAAAAAGGCGCCTGAGGGGGGACATGATTGAGACATACAAAATTATGCATGGAAGGGATAGAGTCGATAGAGGGATGTTCTTTTCCCTCTCTCAAAACACCAGAACCAGGGGGCATCCGCTAAAACTGAGGGTTGGGAGAGTTAAAACAGATAAAAGGAAGTACTTTTTTACCCAACGGGTAGTTAATCTGTGGAACTTCTTGCCACAGGAGGTGGTGATGGCATCTGGTCTTGATGCCTTTAAGAGGGGATTGGGCAGATTTCTGGAGGAAAGGTCCATCGTGGGCTATAGGCAATGATGGATTGTGCAACCTCCTTACAAAGGTGGTGGGCTACTGGTACCAGGTGCAAGGGAGTGGCAACAGGATGCAAGCATCTTGTTGTCTCATGCCTCCCTGGGGCATCTGGTGGGCCGCTGTGAGATACAGGAAGCTGGACTAGATGGGCCTTTGGCCTGATTCAGCAGGGCTCTTCTTATGTTCTTATGTTCTTATGTAACATACACAAGCATCTGTGTGACTAAGAGAAGGCTTACACATGATCACATACATCCTGATGGCTGACAGGCGCACATACAGTATGTACCAAACAATACTTATTCAAGGCTCTGTGTATTCTGCTACTCAGTTTTCATTATTTTGTTTTCACCCATTGTTCTAATGTTTTATTAGTAACTTTGGGTGCCTCCTTTCGGAAGGAAAAAGTAGGCAGAGCATAGATCTTAATGACTCATTTGCAGTAGTTAATTAACACTATAAAGAAACAATAATGTTAGATGGGGTACAATTAACCCATGGCATTAGAACATCAAAGAAACAACAACAGGAGAAGCTGGGTGGGGGAGAGAAAGAGTGCAATCCTAACCTGGAGTTAGGCTGGCCTTCCCAACAAAGCTTGGCCGGCACAAAGGACACCATAAAGTATGTTTGGACCACTCTCAGAGTCAGAGAGGCCAGCACACAGATGTGTGCCACCCTCCCTGACTCAGAGTTGTCCAAATGCTTTGCTGGCCTAACTGTGCCAGCCTAACTACAGGTGACCTTCAGGCTGCAGCTTTACCACTCAGCCAGGCCTCCTGCTGTAGCTGAAGCTCTGCCACGCAATCTTCCTTGCCAAGGTGTCACAAGGAAAGCACAGCGAGCACAGCATTGCTGCTGCGAGGCTTTCTTTCCTGCCCGCCCCTGGGTCTGATTCAGTGGTGTCATTCAAATGATTTAGGAACAGGAACTCACTTTTGATTGGCACTTGTCAGGAACCCGGAACCAGCCACGGAGCCCGTTAGGATCCGGAATGCCCGGTCTGGTCTGTTCCCCCTGAATGATATCACTGTCTTCGCCCCCCTAGGAATCCGGAGTAACCCTCTGAGTGCCGGCCAACCAAGAAGAAAAACTCTTTGCAGAGGAATTGGGAGGGGGGAAGAGGGAGAGTGAAGTGGGCGGAGTCAGCCCTAATTTTAACTAGTGGAACTGAGTTCCCCCTCGTTCCCCCTGCATGACATCACTGGTCTGATTGGCTTGAAACCAGTCCTTTCCGGAAGCAGTTCGCGAACACGCTGCTGCCGGGTGCCTCCTTACCCTCATCCTGCTAAGGGGAGGCTGTGGGCTGTGGCCCTGCAAAAATGGCTTGCATTGTGTCCCACTGCTTCTAAATCTGGCCCTGTTCACATTTAAGAGTTTAAACATTTTTTTTGGTTCCTCTTGCAGTTTATTGTTTTCAGCTTTTGTGTTAATGTTATCCAGTTTGCGTAACATTTCCTTAGAAAGGTGAGATATAAATCTTGAAAATAAAACGGAACGCAGAATAAGGGATGGGGTGAGGCTTGCAAACTGTTTCTTGGTATGAGAAGTATGCCGAGCTTGCCCCTACTTTCACCTGCGAACAGTTGGAGGGTGTTTTTTTCTTTCTTTCAATGGTTTCTAAGAAAAGCATTTGGAGAGCGTGGTCCCAGGAGAACTGATGCAGCAGCCGTGCTGAAGAGAAAGAGGCCTCGTCTCAGTTAGTGTCCAGATGAGAGAGTGCTATGTATGCTGCCTCAAGCACCGCGGAAGAAATGCAGGTGATAAAATACAAAATAAAATTCCAATAAAATTCCAATTCCAAATTCGGCTGGGATGCAGCAGGCATGCAATATCTCCAAGGTTTCTTCATTTTTTTTATTTTTAAGGTCTAGAGCAGTGGTTCTCAAACCATTCAGCACTAGGCCCCACTTTTTAGAATGTCACTCTGTCCGGGACCCACCGGAAGTGATATCATGGCCTAAAGTGCCGTTATTGGGACTCCAGAGCCTGCTGCTTTCCTGAGAATGCAGCAAAAAGTTGGGTTATTTCTCAGCCATTTTCCAATAGCAAAGTGAATCAGAAAGGGTGAAAAAACTTATTTACAACCTTGGCCCAAGTAAAACAACCACACAGCCCTTTTCAGTATTCCATCTTCCCATTTTTTCAATATGGCTGCACTAGGGGTTTTGCGACCCACCTGAAATTGGCTTGCGACCCACTGATGGGTCCCAACGCACAGTTTGGGAACCACTGATCTAGAGGAAGGGATCTTCCCACCTTTGTCATTATAATATGTAGAGCCCGAAATACAGCCTCACATTTTACCTCAAAAATACCTCACATTTTTTGTCTGATTAGGGACCGAGGCATGGACAAAAGTCAAAACTGGATGAATGTCACAGCATAGCCTTATTTAACTTGCAAATTTATTTTGGCTGGCAAGAAACGTAATTAACTGTGGCTGCAGTCCTGTGCACACTGGGAGTAAGCCCCATTTATCACACTGGGACTTTCTTCTGAGTAGACATGCATAGGATTGTGCTGTATATGTGAATGCTTGTGAAACCTAAATAAACAGAAATGAAAGAAATGTAAACATAGGAATGCTGACGAATGTCGTTGCAAGTTGGATGAAATGGGACGAAAGAGGAAAGCACATGGGCAACATTTGAAATGTGTGGTTATAATTGAAACTGGCTGAAAGAACCAAGCGATGAAAGTCAAGAGGATGAAAATCAAGGTACTGTATTGCTGTATGTCTGTGTGATGCTTTTAGGGTGCAATCCTAACCAACTTTCCAGCACTGACATAGCTGTGCCAATGGGGCATGTGCTGCATCCTGCAGTTGGGGAGCAGTCACAGAGGCTTCCTCGAGGTAAGGGAATGTTTGTTCCCTTACCTCGGAGCTTCATTGCCCTTTGTGCTGGACAGTTGGTTAGGATTGCGCCCTTAAAATGGCACCAAACACAAGAGTTGCCTTGTCTGCATGTGAAATGAGGTTCACTATGAGGCAACATTTTGATTTTGACCAGCCTCACCCATCAACAAATGCAGCTGCTGTTTCTGGATTGTCAGGAGACGTGGTGGGTTCCTGATGACATCATTGTTTCAGGTAGGGGCAGTTTAGTCTCACCTGAGGGTCCATGGCTTTGAAGGCTGATAAAATGCTTGTTCTTATGAGCTGGACTTGGTTTCAGCCATAGATAGCTGGCAGCTGTGAGCAGATGAGAGCAGGGTGGAGTGTTATGAAGCAACATATCCAAGGAAGCTGAAAAGCAAAAAATTAAAATATTTCCCATTGCTAGGATCTGAAAAAATATTGACTGTTCCAAGGGCTCTAATGTTATAGTGTGACCCTTGTGGTTTGCTCCACAGCCTTCTCCAACTATTTTCTTTGATGTATTGCCTGTAGTATAATAAACTCTGGCAAAGAAATGGAAGTGGGGGGGGGAACCCCAGCTGGCCTTCTTGAAAATTAAGAACAAACTGAATGGAAACATGAATTGAAATCATAGGTAACCATGACGGTCCATCAGAAAAAAAAGTCCTAAAGTCAAAGTAGGATCATCCCTTTATTAGGACCAGCCAAAGTCACAAGTCCTGAGCTAGCTTTTGAGTTCTTGCTCTTACTGGGGGGGGGCAGTGCCCATCTCCATTTCTAAGCCAAAGAGCCGGCGTTTGTCCAAGGACAAGTTTCCGTGGTCATGTGGCTTGCATACTATATGCCAAGGTGCATGGAACGCCGTTACCTTCCCACCGAAGTGGTCCCTATTTATCTACTTGCATTTTTATATGCTTTCGAACTGCTAGGTTGGCAGGAGGTGGGACAAGCGACGGGAGCTCACTTCGTCGTGTGGTCTCGAACTGCCAACCTTCCAGTCAGCAAGCTCAACAGCTCAGCGGTTTAACCTGCAGTGCCACCATGTCCCCTCTTCAGGATAGACGTTAAGCAGAACAAAACAAGGGAGAATGAAGACCATATTTGAAACCTCCAAGGCAGTGGCATTCCGAGGGGGTTAGTGCCTGGGGGAACACTTCCAGGGGTGCCAACTCCCACCTGGAGGGTCCACCTCTGGGCCTGCTGCCACCTGTGTCACTCCCTGCCCATGCTCCACCCAGGGGCCGATGTTCTGCACCCTTAGCAGCAACTCCCCGCCCCTCCCCGCCCCTCAACACACCCTCCCGGCATGTCAGGCTCCATTTTGGAGCTCTATGGGACCAAGGGTGGGAAGGCGGGCCAAAAACATGCACTTCTTTGAGCAGTGAGGAGCCTATTCGCAGCCATCACCAGCTCCAGGAGCTCTGCACCTGGGGGTCCTTGCCCCCTCGCCCAATGGTAGGTCCACGACTGGCTGCCACTCCCCTGGAGGTGTTTTGAGAGCTAGAGAGGTCATCTGCAGCCTCTGCAGCCTTCACAGCGCCTTCTCAGGCCTTCCAGTGGCTGCAAATAATCCTGTTTTTGCATGATTTGCAAATTCTGATAATGCAAATTCTGTTTTTAAAAAAGAGGAGGAGGAGGGCAGCCCCTAGAGCAGAGTGGCGATAGGGGGGCAGGTGCAACTGAGGGTAGGAGAGAGTGGTTTTTCTGCCCTTCTGCACCTGGCACCCAGGGGAATTTGCCTCCTGACCCCAGTCCCAGGTACGCCACTGCTCTAAGGTCTTCAGTTTGTGACACCCTTAAAATAGAGTTCTGGTGATTTTATGCTGACTTATTAGGCAAGGCTTCTGAGCTAAGTGCAAAACAGATTGCAAATTGCATGAAAGCTTGTTAGGACAATGAAACAACAGCGTCCATTTCCCCATTTCTTGGAAAACAAGAATATTTAGAGCGTAATCCTAACCTGGAGTTAGGCTGGCACGGTTAGGCCAGCAAAGTTTGGCCAGCATAAGAGACACATACTGTATGTTTGGACCAAACATATGTTTGGACCAGTGGTGTCATCTAAATGATTTAAGAACAGGTACTCACTTTTGATTGGCACGTGTCAGGACCCGCCCACCGGAAGTGACATCATAAGCCGGAAGTGAGGTCGTGGCAGGAAGTGACATGAAAAAAGCCCTTTTTGAGGCCTCAGAGAATTTTAAACTGACCCAACAGTTGCAACAGTATTCCACAGCACCCCCAGAACATGGTAAGGAGGCCTGGCATCATGTTAAAACCCCAGAGCAACTCATTTTTCAGTGGCAAGGCAAGGCAAGGCTCCGCTCGCTGCCTGCCTGCCTGCCTGCCTGGCTCTGAGAACATGCAGGCAACTCAAACATGCAGGAAATTCAAACGTTGCAGAGGGCGGAGTCGACGAGTGGGTGGGCGAATGGGCGGGGCCAGCTGTAATCCTAGAAACCGGTACTCGCGTACCCCTGCGTACCCATCACTGGTTTGGACCATTCTCAGAGTCAGAGAGGCCATCCTCTCTGACTTGTGCCATCCTCCCTGACTCAAGAGTAGTCCAAATGCGCTTTTCGGTGGCCCTGATGCCAGCCAAACTTTGCTGGCCTAACTGTGGTGGCCTAACTCCAGGTTAGGATTGTGCCCTTAGCCATTACTCAGATCTGTTTCTGCAGGACTAAATGGTACACACAGGTCCCTTATCGGATGAAGAGCAGAAGTGAAGATAAATGTATCCATCTTTACATTAGCAAAGCTAGAGATTAGTTTTGAGTGGTCTACCAAAAGAAGCAAAATAAGTCAAATTTGCCAGTGTTATCTAGTGGTTGAATGGCATGTAACCCTCATAGTCTCAGCGGGTGGTGGAAGATCATCTTCCCCTTCCCTCCCATTTAAGAGCTTTCTCACACCTTTTTCAACAAGGACTTTCAGATATTAAGGGGCAGCTGACATTCAATGCCAATTATTAAAGAGGTTTAGCTAATGTTATTCTTAATGAATCATTGGCAGTCCAAAGAAATCCACACTTCCTTCCCTTTTTTAAGTCACCATATTATGCCTTCTTCAGTTACGACATATTTTTTTAAAATAAAATGGCATTGGAATGTTTGGATTGGCGCACCCTTTACTGAAAACATTTTCCAGTTATTGTGCGGCTCTGTAGGATGTTTTTCCCAGGAGAACCTAGGGTGCATCCATGTGTTGATTTTGAATCCCTAATGCTTAGGAGCACAATGGCTGCCAGCCACAAATCATTCCATCAGGAAAATGTGGAAAGGGAAAAGGCTCTGCGAAAGGAAAAGTCAATCATGCCAACCCAATAAACGACAATCTGCATGCAGAAATAAAAGTATATACTTCTCTCAACCCACGCTCGGAGTATGCCAACATGGGTCAAGAATAGCCCCTGGACCCATTGCACAATAAAGGACTAATGGCATCAGCATCCTAGCAGAGCCTTCACAGACTGCCCTGACGCCCTGGTGCAGTGATGTCATGTGACATTGTGATGTCTCTTCTGGGTTCTCCCTGGAAGAGGAAGTGCTAGGGGCTTTGTGCATCCCACTCCTTCTCCTCCCAGCCTAATAAAAACATAAGAAGAGCCCCAGTGGCGTCTCTACAGGGAGGGCAGAGCTCTAAGTTTTGCAAGAAGCCTTACCTTGCAGTGGAAATCACTCCTTTCCTGCATCGTTTTAGCCAATCCTCACAGGGAAAAGCAACATCGTGGCGTTGCTTACTGGCTACAGCAGCAAGGGAGAGATTTACATGACAGGGTAAGGCTCCTTGCAAAACTTAGAGCTTTGCCCTCCCTGTAGAGATGCCACTGAAGAGCCCTCCTGGATCAGGCCAAAGGCCCATCTAGTCCAGCGTCCTGTATCTCACAGTGGCCCACCAGATCCCTCAGAGAGCACACAAGACAACAAGATGCCTGCATCCTGTTGCCACTCCCTTGCACCTGGCATTCTGAGGTATTACCTCAGGAGAGGTAAACACACTGGTGGTTAGTCAAGATTTGCCACAGCATTTCTCTTTGACAGCCACCTGAACCAGATGCTCCTCTTCAGACATGTACTCATAGAAACAGCCCCACTGGATCAGGCCAAGGCCCATCTAATCCAGCTTCCTGCATCTCACAGTGGCCCACCAGATGCCTCAGGGAGCCTTCAGAGGAGAAGGAACAGAGTGCGCAAAGCTGTCAGTGCCTCCTCCATAAGGAGGGCGGAGCTTGGGTGCAGTCATGTGCTCCCGCTTGGAGGAGCACCCGGGGCAAGTGCCCTTCAGGCTTCAGCCCAGTTACAGCTCTGGCTCCAAGAAAACTGGACACTGTGGTAACTAAACGGACAAGACAGTTGCCTAACAACTGATACTCACTTCCATCCTATCTTGTCCTCAAACTTGGTTTGAACTAGGACAGTAGTTTTTGCTGATACCATCCAAGGCCAGGGAAACAAGCTGGAACAAAGCCTCCAAGAAGCCTCCTTCCTAGAAAGAATGATCCCTCTGAACAAGAACCTCATCTGAATGACTCAGTAGCCTGTTCAGGGTGCTGAGGCATCTCAAGCAGTGGCGTTTCTACAGGGAGGGCAAAGCTCTAAGTGTTGCAAGAAGCCTTACCCTGTCATGTAAATCCCTCCTCTCCCTTGCTGCTGTAGCCAGTAAGCAACGCCAAGATGTTGCTTTTCCCTGTGAGGATTGGCTAAAACGGTGCAGGAGAGGTGCAATTTCTACTGCAAGGTAAGGCTTCTTGCAAAACTTAGAGCTTTGCCCTCCCTGTAGAAACGCCTCTGATCTCAAGTCTGAGGGGAAAGGAAGGTCCAAAAAGAGTTGGAAAAAGAGGGGACCACCAGGGATTTTTGCCCCAACTGCCGCCTCAGTACATTGCAAGGGGAAAAGGGCAGTGCTTCTTAAACTGCCAGGACCCAGTTTTTAGAATGACAATCTGTCCAGAACATACTGGAAGTTATGTCATGATTGGAAGTGCCATCATTGTGACTCCAGAGCCTGCTGCTTTCCTGAGAATGCAGCAATAAATTGGGTTATAGAGCACAATCTTAAACCGGAGTTAGGCCGGCATAAACTAAGCCAGCAAAGTTTGGCCAGCACAAGGATGGTTGGACTACTCTCAGAGTCAGGGAGGATGGCTCATGTTTGTGTGCTGGCTTCTCTGACTCCGAGAGTGGTCCAGACTTACTTTACGATGTCCCTTGTGCTGGCCAAACTTTGCTGGTTTAGCTTATGCCAGCCTAATTCATTTTAGGATTGCGCCCTGAGTCATTTTCCAATACCACAGTGAATCAGAACGAAAAAAAATCCTATTCACAACCTTGACAAGCAAAACAACCACACAGCCCTCACTCTTTTCAGCATCTCATCTTCCCATGTTTTCAATATGGCTGCTCTAGATGCTTTGTGACCCACCTGAAATTGGCTTGTGACCAGTGATGTCATGTAGGGGGTACACGGGGGGTACGCGAGTACCCATTCCTAGGATTATGGCTGGCCCCACCCATTCGCCCGCCCACTCGTCGACTCCGTCGGCGCTCCGCTCCGCCCCCTGCAATGTTTGAATTTCCTGCACGTTTGAGTTGCCTGGCAGCGAGTGGAGCGGAGCGAAGTGAAGCGAGGGAGACCGATGGCAGCAGCAGCGTGAGCATGTAGGCTGCCTGGGGCTCCCTCTCCCAAGGAGGCGCGGTGATTTCTGGGGGGGGGGATTTTGGAATTTGTCTCCAAAAGATTTTGGAATTGCTGAAATTTGCTGGTGGCTTTTTAAAACTTGCATTGCCTTCCCAAGCCAGGCCAGGCCTTGCCTTGCCACTGAAAAATGAGCTGCTCACAGGTTACTCTCGAATACTTTTGGAACTGTTGGGTCAGTTTAACATGATGCCAGGCCTCCTGGGGGTGCTGTGGAATACTGTTGCAACTGTTGGGTCAGTTTAAAGTCGTCTGAGGCCTCAAAAAGGGCTTTTTCATGTCATTCCTGCCACGACCTCACTTCCGGCTTATGACGTCACTTCCGGTGGGCGGGTCCCAACACATGCCAATCAAAAGTGAGTACCTGTTCTTAAATCATTTAGATGACACCACTGCTTGTGACCCACTGGTAGGTCCCGACCCACAGTTTGGGAACCACTGTCCTAGGGCAAGGAATCCCATTTTCCAACAATGGAATGCAAGTTTTGTTTATTCTGATTGGAGTGACATCAGACAGATTCAGTTCCTCCACCACACCCCTCCATTTGAAAAGGAAAAAAGGCGCTGGAGCTGAAGAGGATATGGATAGGAGAGGCGATGGGGGTTGGGGTATTTTTTATATTCTAGCCTCCCCTCCACTCTCCTCTTCTTTCAATGTTCTTCCCATTTTGTCCTTCACTTCTTTTTTCCAAAGCAGGAAGCGGCAGGAGGAGACTGAACAGTGGAGGTCGCTGGGCAGGTGGAAGTGGATGAACCCATCACCACCATCACCACCACCACCAATCTGCTCCCTGAGTTGACTGTCTCCGTTGACTTGGCAGAGAGGCTGAATCTGCATTTATTTATTTATTTATTTATTTATTAGATTTATACCCCGCCTTATTTGTCAAAGGTGCTCAAATATGCATCTTGGATGAACCATGTTATTTAATGAGGTATAGGCTGAACCAGTGATGTCATGCAGGGGGAACGCAGGGGAACTCAGTTCCACTAGTTAAAATTAGGGCTGACTCCGCCCACTTCACTCTCCCTCCTCCCCCTCCCAATTCCTCTGCAAAGAGCTTTTCTTCTTGGTTGGCCGGCACTCAGAGGGTTAAAGGGAGCAACTCCGGATTCCTAGAGGGGGCGAAGGCAGTGATGTCATTCAGGGGGAACAGACCAGAACGGGCATTCCGGATCCTAACGGGCTCCGTGGCTGGTTCCGGGTTCCCGACAAGTGCCAATCAAAAGTGAGTTCCTGTTCCTAAATCATTTGAATGACATCACTGGGCTGAACCCAGAATACATCTATAAGACACCCCAGTCCAAATTAAAGTGTAGAAAACAGTCGCCCATTGTAATCAGTGGGTTTATCCCTGTTGGGTTGCGTAGACTTGTTTATCACAAACTTTTGTTGTTATGACTTCCCTGAAAGAACCTTAGGAATTGCAGCTTTATGGTGATGCGGTGTCTGTGTGTCTGTGTGTGTCTGTGTGTGTCTGTGTGTGTGTGTGCGCGCGCGCACATGTGTGTGCGTTTAAGGATCCGTAACACTTCAGTTCCCAAAATTCCTCAAATGGCATCTGTGCTGCAAAAGGGTCTGAAACTGGTTTAAATTTCCAGTGTAGACATTTTCCTATACCTGTGGTCTTCAAATTTTTCATGCCACGGCCCCAATCAATCCATCAATCCATCAAGTATGAGACTGGGGATCCACTGCTGATCGCACAACCCTCCTGACACCCAATCCACCCACCCCCACCCTGTTTCCCCTACCTCTTGTGTCTCCACAACAGCCTTGTTGTGAGCAGGACAGGCCTTAGCTGGGGTGTGGAAGAAGAAGCTATGCGGGATTATATCAAGAATTCAGTTTTGATAGTACCATTATTGGATTGGATCCAAGTCCACTCTTGTACAGGCTTTAAAAGGTTGCTGCAACCTCTGAAAGAAGCTTCATGACCCACAGGTTGAAGAACACTGCCCTACCCTATACCATCTTGCATGGTAATCTCCAACCGTGTGATCATATACATGCCCGTAATCAGCAGGTGCTCCCCTTGAGTCCAATGGCATTTACTCTCAGGTAAAAAGTGTGTGGTGGGACATGGTGGCGATGCGGATTAAACTGCTGTTGCTGAACTTGCTGACCAAAAGGTTGGCGGTTCGAGACCACGCAACTGAGTGATCTCCTGTTGCTTGTCCCAGCTCCTGCCAACCTAGCAGTTCAAAAGCACATAAAAATGTGAGTAGATAAATAGGTACCACTTCGGTGGGGAGGTAACAGTATTCCATGCACCTTGGCATATAGTCATACCTGCCAAATGACCATGGAAACTTGTCCTTGGACAAATGCCGGCTCTTCGGCTTAGAAACAGAGATGAGCACCGCCCCCTACAGTCGGTCATGACTAGACCATTCAGTCGTGGGGAAACCTTTACCTTTTTAAAAAAGTGTATAGGACTGCAGCCACAAACAGTCCTGACAGATGTCATTAAGACCTCTCACAAATGCAGCCACAAATGACAGATGTCATTAAGACCTCTCACACAATTATATACGTGTGTGCGTGTGTGTATCTATGTTGCTATATCTGTATCTATCTCCATCTCCCAGAGCAAATTTTATATGAAAGCCTTGAGCATTACAAGCTGACACAGCTATGGAGAAGAAGCATTCATTAAAGTTACCTTGCGCATGCTCCAGTCCTGAAGTCTACATCAAAGATCAAATCTGAAGGAATGCAGGGAGTTCACTTCTCTCTTCTCTCAGAAAATGCATTTTTTATTAAAAACAGGAGGCTCACACGGAACACACCATCCTCTTAAAAATAGTTTCAATTTTTGCCATCAAGAGTTAAAATTTATGTGCTGTGATTAAAGAAGCTTTGTTTTAAATAAAAAAGCCTATACTTCTTTATAGAAGAAAAGAAAATTTAAGGCCAGCAATATAATTCATGAAGGACCACAAAAAGGGCAGATTTTTCTCCATTTCTGCTTCACATTGTGTTCAAATGTCTTGAAAAATATTTGCACATTCTGTCACGTCGTGGGAGGCTGTTCATTACTTTCATTATATATTTCTTGACAAAGTTGGGCAGATTAAAGAAAATGCAGGGTGATACACCTCCCACCTTGAAGGGAACTCAAAAATATAGCCCATCTAATCCAGCTTCCTGCATCTCAAAGTCGCCCACCAGATGCCTCAGGGAGCACACAAGACAACATGCTTCCTGCATTCTGTTGCCACTCCCTTGTACCTGGCATTCTGAGGTAAGTTCTGAGGAAAACACACTGGTGGCTAGTCAACCTCCTTACGTTAGTAGTAGACTACTTCAGAATGCCAGGTGCAAGGGAGTGGCAACAGGATGCACATGTTGTCTCATGTGCTCCCAGAGGAACCTGGTGGGCCACTGTGAGATACAGGAAGCTGGACTATATGGGCCTTGGCCTGATCCAGCAGGGCGCTTTTTAAGGATTCTCCACAGCATTTCTCTTTGACTGCCACCAAAACCAGATGCTCCTCTTCAGACATGTACTCATAGGAAAATCGGAATAGCCCAACTGGATCAGGCCAAAGCCCATCTAGTCCTTTGGCTTATTGTATCTCCTTCCTGTATCTAGCTTACTGTATCTCCCAGTGGCCCATTAGATGCCTCTTGGAGCACACAAGAAAACTAGATGCCTGCAGCCTGTTGTCACTTCCTAAGGCTTTAGGGAGGCAAATTTCTAAGGCTGCCTAAGGCCTAGGAGGTCAGATGTCCCCAGTGTCAGATGGCTTAGCTATGCCGCTGCCTTTTGGTATCCTTTCCTCCATTATCCAAATTCAAATGGACAGGAATTGGGCATAGTTTCCCTGACCTTCATTTGAAGAAGCTGTGGTGATGCCACCACAGAGCAACAAACAGGTAAGGGGGCACAAAGAGCAACATGCCACACCCCAAAGGATTACCAGGGAGGACAAACAAGACAATAACATGATGGGTGTGTGGTGTGGACACAGCAGGTAAGGCAGAACCACCCCACTGGAGTTAGGGCGCCAACCTAACCAACTTTCCAGCACCAGGATAAGGGCAATGCAGCTCCTAGGTGAGGGAATAAACATTCCCAGTGATGTCATGCAGGGGGTACGCAGGGGTACGCAAGTACCGGTTTCTAGGATTATGGCTGGCCCCGCCCATTCGCCCGCCCACTCGTCAACTCCGCCCCCTGCAACATTTGAATTTCCTGCATGTTTGAGTTGCCTGCATGTTCTCAGAGCCAGGCAGGCAGGCAGGCAGTGAGCGGAGCCTTGCCTTGCCTTGCCACTGAAAAATGAGCTGCTCTGGGGTTTTGGAACTGTTGGGTCACTTTAACATGATGCCAGGCCTCCTTAACATGTTCTGGGGGTGCTGTGGAATACTGTTGCAACTGTTGGGTCAGTTTAAAATCATCTGAGGCCTCAAAAAGGGCTTTTTTCATGTCCCTTCCTGCTATGACCTCACTTCCGGCTTATGACGTCACTTCCGGTGGGCGGGTCCCGATGCATGCCAATCAAAAGTGAGTACCTGTTCTTAAATCATTTAGATGACACCACTGAACATTCCCGTACCATGAGGAGGCCTCCATGACTACTACACCACTGCAGGATGCAGCACATGCCACATTGGCACAGCTATGTCAGTGCTGGAAAGTTCGTAACGATCGCTACCCTGAAAAGCATTGCCGCCGCCATGACTACTGTGATAGTGCAAGCCACGGTTCACTCTCTACCATAGGCACTGGCTATGCTACAATCATTGTTCACTGGCAAAATAGTTTACTGGCTCTTTGGAGTGCCTGATTTATGACAGGTTGTTCCCACAGCCAAGTCATATCAACTAATAGCCAAGGAGTGTGTTTTTCTGTTCACTTCAGAATCCAAGAGATTGTTTTCTTTTTCACCGGGGTATTTATTGTGGCAGCCAGGGCTGTGTCCTACCCTCTTCAAATGGAATGGCAGAGAAGGGGAACGGCTGGCATTCATTTGATCCAATTAAGAGGTGTTTGATATTGTAGAGTCTCAGAGTAGGAAAGAGTTTTTTTGAGATCTGTCAGATGCAGCTGTCTGTTATGGCAAGAATTTGCTGGATTTAAACCTTCATCTTTCTGGATGCGCCTCTGGTCTGGAAGGAAGTTCTATGCACTGGTGCAGCTAATGGAAGTGCAGTGCACTGTGCAGAGGGCAAAATAATGCCCCAGAAGTGACATCACAACAGGAAGTGACATCACAGTTGTATTTTTATTTTCTTGGATTTTTAAAAATAACCTTTGATAGAGTAAAGATATTACATTCCAGTTTTTTTCATTGCATTCTGCATTAAATTCCGCATCGAATGGTATATAACACAATGGTATTATTCATACATACCAAGATTTTCACAATTTTGGCCAAAATGTCAAGCTCAGCTTGTTGCCCCTTAAAGCTCGTTGCCTGGTGCAACTGCACCCCCCCTGCACTTCTTTAGCTATGCCCCTGGTTCCATGACATTCCTGGTCAATTTATTCTATCAGTTATGGTTGCCACAATTACTAGTCTTGGATGCAATTTTTGATTATTGATTATGTTGTCCATTTTTAATTTTCAACAACTGTTCCTGTATTATTTCAATTAAAATTGTCTAGTAGTAAAGGCTGAGGTCTAGTAAAAATGGCAACACCTAACATTTTTCCTACATCTTTGGTGGGCATTCTCAAAGGTTTATAAGCACAGCAACACACATAGAAACCTTCTCTGCCAGACTATAAAAGCTGATAGCAATCTGATTACTGGTAGCATGCCTTCAATTAGCACCTAAGTCCTTTCATTCACACCTGTCAACTCACTCATCACCTCTGTGTTCCTTGGGAATTTAGAGATCTGATCCTCCTTCCTTATTGTTAAAACTTTGAATTCTAACCCCCTCTCACTTCCAGCTTCCAGCCTGTTCCTTCCAGTGCTGGATTACAGCATGGGTTGAGTAGCCCACTGGCTACTATTGTGCTGCCAGTGGCTACTAAATGTGCACTCCTATGCACATTTTCCTTGGAGTAAGGCCCACTGAAATCAATGAGATTTACTTCTGAGTGTACATGCCTAGGATTGCACTGTTAGATAATTCAGGGAACAATCCTAATCTGGATATAGGCCAGCACAATTTAGGCCAGCAAAGTTTGGCCGGCACAAGGGACACCGTAAAGTATGTTTGGACCACTCTCGGAGTCAGAGAGGCCAGTACACAGACATACGCTATTCTCCCTGATGCCAAGAGCGGTCCAAACGGGCTTTATGGTGGCTCTTATGCCGGCCAAACTTTGCTGGCCTAACTGTGCTGGCCGAACTCCAGGTTAGGCCTTGCCAAAAGTCACCGGGCACAGTTATGGCAGAAGCAAGATTCTTGGTTTACTGCTCAGTTGGGTGGTCACCATGCTGCCATAGTGTCCTTCATTTTCTACCAGTGACGTGTTAGAGCAACATAGGTAGAAATGCAATGTCCAGCGCATCATTGGTAGAAAATGGGTTCCCATTTTCAACCCAGAGGTTTTGCATACTCTGAAACTGCTAAGTGCTACTTATTTAGTCCACCCTTATCTGGATTCTGAAATTCTGGGAAATGTTTCACGCATGCCTCCATTTGTTGTTGTTCAGTCGCTAAGTCGTGTCCGACTCTTCGCGACCCCATGGACCACAGCACGCCAGGCCTCCCTGTCCTCCACTAGCTTCCTGAGTTCGCCCAATTTCATATTCATTGCTTCGGTGACACTATCTAACCATCTCATCCTCTGTCGCCCCCTTCTCCTTTTGCCTTCAATCTTTCCCAGCATGAGGGTCTTTTCTAAAGAGTCCTCTCTTCTCATCAGGTGGCCAAAGTATTGGAGCTTCAGCTTCAGCATTTGTCCTTCCAGGGAGCAATCAGGCTTGACTTCCTGTAGGATGGACCGATTGGACCTCTTTGCAGTCCAGGGGACTCTCAAGAGTCTTCTCCAGCACCATAATTCGAAAGCATCTATTCTTCGGCGCTCTGCCTTTCTTATGGTCCAGCTCTCACAGCCATACATAGCTACTGGGAAAACCATAGCTTTGACTATGCGAACCTTTGTTGGCAGGGTGATGTCTCGGCTTTTGATTAAGTTGTCTAAGTTCGCCATAGCTTTCCTCCCAAGAAGTAAACGTCTTTTAATTTCATGGCTGCAGTCACCATCTGCGGTGATCTTGGAGCCCAGGAAGATAAAGTCTGTCACTGCTTCCATTTCTTCCCCTTCTATTTGCCAGGAAGTGATGGGAGTGGTGGCCATGATCTTAGTTTTTTTAATGTTGAGCTTCAAGCCAATTTTGGCACTTTCCTCTTTCACCCTCATCAGCAGGTTCTTTAAGTCTTCCTCACTTTCTGCCATTAGAGTGGTGTCGTCTGCATATCTGAGGTTGTTGATATTTCTCCCAGCGATCTTGATTCCAGCTTGTGAATCATCCAGCCCTGCCTTCCTCATGATGTACTCTGCATATAAGTTAAATAAGCAGGGTGACAGGATACAGCCTTGTCGTACTCCTTTCCCAATTTGAAACCAGTCGGTTGTTCCATGTCCAGTTCTAACTGTTGCTTCCTGGCCCACGTACAGGTTTCTCAGAAGACAGATAAGGTGGTCTGGTACTCCCATCTCTTCAAGAACTTGCCACAGTTTGTTGTGATCCACACAATCAAAGGCTTTAGCATAGTCAATGAAGCAGAGGTAGATGTTTTTCTGGAACTCTCTGGCTTTCTCCATGATCCATCGAATGTTGGCAATTTGATCTCTAGTTCCTCTGCCTCTTCGGAAACCAGCTTGTACATCTGGTAGTTCTCGATTCACATACTGCTGAAGCCTAGCTTGTAGGATTTTGAGCATGACCTTGCTAGCATGTGAAATGAGTGCAATGGTGCGGTAGTTTGAACAATCTTTGGCATTGCCCTTCTTTGGGATTGGAATGTAAACTGATCTTTTCCAGTCTTGTGGCCACTGCTGGGTTTTCCAAATTTGCTGGCATATGGAGTGCAGCACTTTGACAGCATCATCTTTTAAGATTTTCAGTAATTCCACTGGAATGCTGTCACCTCCACTAGCTTTGTTGTTAGTGAGGCTTTCTAAAGCCCACTTGACTTCACACTCCAGGATGTCAGGTTCAAGCTCAGTGACCGCACCATTGTGGTTATCAGGAACATTGAGATCGGCCTTATAGAGTTCCTCTGTGTATTCTTGCCACCTCTTCTTAATCTCATCTGCTTCTGTTAGGTCCTTGCCGTTTTTGTCCTTTATTGTGCCTACCTTAGCATGAAATTGTCCTTTGACATCTCCAATTTTCTTGAAAAGATCTCTAGTCTTTCCCATTCTATTGTTTTCCTCTATTTCTTTGCATTGCTCATTGAGGAAGGCCTTCCTATCTCTCCTTGCTGTTCTCTGGAAATCTGCATTCAGTTGGGTATATCTTTCCCTTTCTCCCTTGCTTTTGGCTTCCCTTCTTTCCTCAGCTATTTTTAAAGCCTCTTCAGATAGCCACTTTGCCTTCTTGCATTTCTTTCTCTTTGGGATGGTTTTAGTTGCTGCTTCCTGTACAATGTTACAGACCTCCGTCCAAAGTTCTTCAGGCACTCTGTCTACCAAATCTAAGCCTCTAAATCTGTTTGTCACCTCCACTGTATATTCGTTTGGGATCTGATTTAGGTCATACATGGAGGGCCTAGTGCTTTTCCCTACTTTTTTAAGTTTAAGCCTGAATTTTGCAATAAGAAGCTCATGATCTGAGCCACAGTCAGCTCCAGGTCTTGTTTTTACTGCCTGTATAGAGCTTCTCCACCTTTGGCTGCAAAGAATGTAATCAATCTGATTTCGATGTAGACCATCTGGTGAAGTCCATGTGTACAGTCGCCGTTTGTGTTGCTGGAAAAGGGTATTTGCTATGACTAATGTGTTCTCCTGACAAAACTCTATCAGTCTTTGCCCTGCTTCATTCTGTACTCCAAGACCAAACTTGCCTGTTACTCCTATTACCTCTTGACTGCCTACTTTAGCATTCCAATCCCCTATGATGAGAAGGACATCTTTTTTGGGTGTTAATTCTAGAAGCTGTTCTAGGTCTTCATAGAAACGGTCAACTTCTTCCTCTTCAGCACCAGTGGTTGGGGCGTAGACTTGGATTACTGTGATGTTGAAAGGTTTGCCTTGGATCCGAATTGAAATCATTCTATCACTTTTGAGATTATACCCCAGTACTGCTGTTCTCACTCTCTTGTTCACTATGAAGGCTACTCCATTTCTTCTAAGGGATTCCTGCCCACAGTAGCAGATATAATGGTCATCTGAATTAAATTCTCCCATTCCTGTCCATTTTAGTTCACTAACTCCCATGATGTCGATGTTCAGCCTTGACATCTCACGTTTGACTACATCTAACTTACCTTGATTCATAGATCTGACGTTCCAGGTTCCTATGCAGTATTGCTCTTTGCAGCATCGCACTTTCCTTTCACTTCCAGACACATCCACAGCTGAGCTTCCTTCCGGTTTTGGCCCAGCTACTTCACTCTTTCTGGAGCTACTAGTACTCGTGTTCTGCTCTTCCCCAGTAGCATAATGGACACCTTCCGACCTGAGGGTCTCATCTTCCAGTGTCATATCGTTTAGCCTTTTTGTTCTGTAATCCATGGGGTTTTCTTGGCAAGAGTACTGGAGTGGGTTGCCACTTCCTTCTCCAGCGGACCACGTTTAGTCAGAACTCTCTGCTGTGACCTGTCCATCTTGGGTAGCCCTACATGGCATAGCTCACAGCTTCATTGAGCTACTCAAGCCCCTTCGCCACGACAAGGCAGTGATCCATGAAAGGGATGCCTCCATTACACAGCTATAATAAGACAAACAACATATTCAGCAAAATCTGAAATACAGTAGGTCCATTTTCAAAATGTAACGGTTGACCTTGGTTTTAACAATCTTTTTGCAAATGTCTTGACTCAAAACGCTCAGTTTATGAACCAAAATCTTCGAATTCCTCTGAATGAAAAATAAATAAAATACATGGTGACGGATAAAAGACATGGTGTTAATCCAAAGGGTCCCTTCCACCTGTGGGTCTTTTGCTTGCTAAAGGGGTGCTTTACACCTAGTTCTAGAATAGAGATGCTCTTCATCTGCTGCACGCCAGCCAAGTTACACAAACTGCTGTTGCATCAACCTATTACAGAGCTGCGTGAACACTTGTGCAAGCTCTTGCATGAGCACTGGCAGAACAGCACTCTCAGCTAATGTTCTTCTGCTCACTGTTCTTTGGATGCGGCCTGTGATATTTGGCACCTCTGTACCAGATGCTCTGCAGGTATGTTTCTGTGTTCTTTCAGTGTTTTTCTTGAAGAGTGAAAAGATGTTGACCGAATGCAGGATTGCAGCCTTTGTGTGTACAGTCCTGGCCAAAAGTTTTGAGAATGACACAAAGATTATTTCGCACAAGGTCTGCTGCTCCAGTGTGGAAGATGGCAATGTGCATATACTCCAGGATGTTATGAAGAGTGATCAGATCTATTGCAATTAATTGCAAAGTCCCTCTTTGCCATGAAAATGAACTTAAACCCCCCAAAACATTTCCACCTTAAGGCAAAAGTGGGTGCCTAAGTGGCTTGGGGTACAAAACATCGAGATTTTGGGTCCATGGCCGGAAATTCCCCAGACCTTAATCCCATTGAGAACTTGTGGTCAATCTTCAAGAAGCGGGTGAACAAACAAAAGCCCACAAATTCTGACAAACTCGAAGCATTGATAATGCAAGAATGGGCTGCCATCAGTCAGGATGTGGCCCAGAAGTTGACTGACAGCATGCCAGGGCAAATTGCAGAGGTCTTGAAAAAGAAGGGTCAACACTGCAAATATTGACTCTTTGCATAAACTTAATGCAATTGTTAATAAAAGCCTTAGACACTTATGCAAATACTTGTGCTTATACTCCAGGATACCATCATAACATCTGCATGAAGATCTTCCAAAACTGGAGCAGCAGACCGTGAGAATTAATCTTTGTGTCATTCTCAACACTTTATGAAGTTTGTATGTATGGACTCTGTGTGTGTGTGCGTGCGTGCATGCGTGCGTGCATGCATACGCATGCACTTTCTTCCTAACCTGTTCCTTTTGAGCAACACTGTAAATATATAGCACTTTTGGCATGGTATAAAAATACAAATAGCAGACATTCTTTATCCCAAGTGTTTTGAGATGATTTCTCCAGCAAATGCATACGTATTAAGCATAAGGTGATGACAGATTGCAGGGGAGTGACCCACATTTACAAATATGGAAATGTAGAGAGACGTCTCTCTCCTGACGTAAGCGGGAGCAGTCTCATCGGAGGCACTTTATGGAACTTCTCTCTATGTTATAGTCCTGGATCTGATTTCAAGCTGGGCTCTAGCAAGACCCAGTGTTAGTTTTCATTGATTTATAGCTTAGCTGCTTTTCCTATTGACTTCGCCCACTGCCACCAGTTCATTAACCTCCACTGCTGTTGTCAGATACTCCAGGCTCCACCCTGGCATATCAAAACTGGGCAGATGCACATTGTGTCGCAAAGCTAACCAGTCTCCCCAACCACCCTGTCCAATCAACCACCCTGCTACTGGCTACACCCACCCCTCTGTCCCAGACTCCTCCCATTGATTGGGTATTTTTCAAATCATATGGTGGCACCAGGAAACCTAATGAGGGCTCCTTCCTTAATTTGGTGGCACACAGAAACCTCTACTCTGACTCACCCAATTCCCCAGCTCTATCCTATGCCTTGGGAAAGGGCAGCAAAAGAGTTTTCTAGATAATTAAAGAATGGGCTAATTAAAGATCTTTAACTAGCCAAGCAACATGACATCCTAGGCACATGATTAACACTGATGTGCTTATTTATTTAACCAAATAGAGACTGGACCAGGCTTTCTATGGACTGGGCACACAGCAAGATAAAGAAGACCTTTAACTCTTCCACTTTGCCGTTGTTTTGTGCCGTTTTGTGCCATCTTGTGCCGTTGTTTTGTGTTTTGTGATCCACTGTTATAGCAAGATCTTGGCCTTGAGGATGGGGATTGTTGAATAATATAGTGCTCTGCTGTGAGGGGTGGAGCCATAAACTGAGTGTGGAAAAGCAATACCCCAATGCTAAATAAAGGACCACCGTGAAAGCAACTTAGCTCAGTAGTAGACCATAAGTGTTGCTTATGGGAGGTCCCACGTTCAACCAGGTAGGCAGAGACCCCTGACTATCACAGTAGGCAATAGTGAGTTAGATGGAACATTGGTCCATCTCCATATAAGGCAATTCTTATGACTGTCCTGCTGCTGGCATTGCATAGAAGGGTTCGGCAATGTTTTCCAGCGAAGGGGCCGGGCATTCAGAATGACATCATCACATCATTACCAAACTTCCAGGTTGCCGAGCAGCTGGCAATGTCTGTGCGGAGCTTAGCTTGGGAGACGAAGCTTCCTGCCCAATTTGCCACACACCAGACAGGGCATGATTGAGCCACAGGTGCTGCAAATTAGGTGGGGGGCTTTGACTCCCAAGTCAAACTCCATGCGAGCTGGTTGACTTTGGGTGGTAGGCTGGATTTGGCACGGGGCCATAGGTTGCCAACCCCTGGTTTAATTTTCTACAAACAATGTGCTGGAAATTTCTACCAATGTTGCTCTAACACACCATTGGCAGAAATGGTTTAAACGAATGTTTTTGAATTGGAAGGGCAGGGCAGGCGGTAACTGTTCCCCCACTGAACAATCACAGGACATGCAAAGGGAACATCTGTGCAAAGTTTGACCTTTCAACAGATGTGGGTGGAAAGGCTGATACACAGGACACAAAGTATCGTGCGCTCAGGTAAGATAACGTTCTGAGCTGGGAGAACTAGCGATGGTGACTCACGCCTCTGCTATGAGGAATTCAGTACTGGTGTGCTAACTTTCAGAGCGAAAGTGAGCAAAGCGAGTGATTTAAATAACGAAGAGGGGTGGGGAACAGATAACATTCAACGGACGTTAATTTAAGAAGACATTATGCTCTTATTCCTTAGGTATGCAGGAAGAATATTTATTCAAAGGGGGGAACCCCATAAATATGGAAGTGTAATACAACATCTGGGTCTGACTTGGCTGTACATGCAAAAGACTGTTGCTATCTTCAAATACCAGGAACAAAGGGGAACACCTTCTGGCACGTCTTTAAGGGGAAAAAAGAACATTTTTAATGAGCAACATACTAGCCAGCATTTCAATCACCTTTGATATTTCCATGGAATTAAGCAGATATGAAATGGCCTCTGAAAGGGGCCTTTGAATGTGCTACATCACATATGGCGTGGACAGTGATACAGAGAGCAGCTCCCTGGCCCAGAACTCATAAGAACATAAGAAGAGCCCCACAGGATCTAGTCCAGCTTCCTGTGTCTCACAGTGGCCCACCAGATGCCTCAGGGAGCACCCAAGACGAGATGCCTGCATTCTGCACCTGGCATTCTGAGGTAAAATTCTGAGGTAAAATTCTGAGGGAAATATGAGGTAAATAAAACAGAATGTTCTATCTTTTCTGTGGGGAGGGAGCGATAATAACTTGCAATCCAACCTGGGCCTTAAGAGAAGAACCCCACTGAATCAGGCAAAAGCCCATCTAGTCCAGCTTCCTGTATCTCACAGTGGCCCACCAGATGCCTCAGGGAGCGCACAAGACAAAATGCCTGCATCCTGTTGCAACTCCTTTGCATCTGGCATTCTGAAGTAAGCTCAGCAGTAGAATGTGTACTTTGGCTGCAGAACACTGAAACTTCAGTCCTGAGTATCTCTAGTTAAAAGGACCAGGTAATGGAGAAGAAGACCTCTGACTGAGACAGTTTCTTGGTATGGGCGGTTGCCCTGGACTCAATGCCTCAGAACCCAGATGAGTTTCCCAGAAGGCAGAAGTTATAAAAGGCGAAAACCATAGAGGTCAGTGAGCCATGAGAATAAAAACATTGCAGCTCACTAGTCTAGGAGGATTTCCTGCTACAGGCAGGGGGTTGGACTAGATGACTTTGTGAGTTCCTTCCAACTCTATGAGTCTATGAGATCCTTGACCAACACTGCCAATCAAAGTAGACAACAGGGAAAATGGACAGCCCAATCTTATACTGCGCTGGAACAGGCATGCCGGTAGGAGGTGGCTGGAGCTCACCTGCGAATAAGGGGATATTTCCCCCATACCCCGAGGTAAGTCCCAGTAATCCCTATAGAGTTGCTTGGATCTGTGCCAGCGAAATCACTAGTGCAAATCCAAGCAGCTGGATCGAGCCTGCCCGACCCAGGGATGGAGATTAGGATCTGGCCCAAAGGCTGGACCCACCCCTCACCTGCCACCCCGGGCCAGGCCAGCCCACCTATGGGCATGCCCACTCTCCACCCACCCTCTGCTCTGTTCCACCCCCTCCTGCCTTCCCCCACCCTCACAAAGCCCCCCACACTGGCTGAGGTTGGCCAGTGGGGGAGCGGCTTACCTGGAGGGTTCCGTGGCTTGCCTGGGTCGGCACAACTCCCTGCAACAGTCCTGTGCCAAAGCAAACAACTCACATCAGCCCAGTGCCACTCTAGGATTGTGCTGTCATTTCGTCAACCTGGTAATCATGGAGGCCTCCTCAAGAGCGGCATTGCAGCTGCGTTGATGCTGGAACATCGGAAAGGGATTGGACCCTTAAGTCCCAAGCCTGGACCAGGGATGAAGTAGTCAGGCTCATCACAGTTATCCAGAGTGCAAGTGCTCGGATTAGCATGAGGGCTCTGATTTGCAGGCTGAGAAAGGGCTGAAGGATGCTGAACCTTTCTAAAACACCTGCAGAGGCCATCCTTTGCTGGCCCCAGTGTTGTCTACTGATAACCTGATAAGCACCTATACCAGGACCTGAAAAGCCAGCTAGGAATCCAGGGTCCACTGGGGAGGCTTGCAGGGCAGATGATAATGACATATCTCCCTTTACTCTGCTCCCCCCCCCGGCACTGGCAGCCAAAGAGCCCTGTTGCCTGTTCACTGCTCAGTTTTCAGGCATTTGGGGTGGGGGAGAGCTGGCACACACTTGTCCTTTCCAAAGCATCTGCAGAATGCACCATCGGAGGGCCCCTCACAGGGCTTTTGCCCCAAGTCCCCTCCCCAAAAGCTGCCAATGAGGAATCAATCTGTAATAAATAATCACCATTGTCCTGGTGGGAGATCCAGCCAGCCCACCACGATGGAAATTCTTCCTATACCTGTACTTCAGATTCTGATTGGCATTGATTGCTGTTTTGTTTCAGAGTGCAGTTCGAACCTGGAGTTTGGCCGGCACAGTTAAGCCAGCAAAGTTTGGCCGGCACAAGGGCCACCATAAAGCATGTTTGGACCACTCTCAGAGTCAGGGAGGATGGTGCACGTCTGTGTGCTGGCCTCTCTGACTCAGAGCTCAATCCTAAACTAGAGGTAGGCTGGCATAAACTAAGCCAACAAAGTTTGGCCAGCACAATGGTCACCATAAAGCCTTTTTGGACTATTCTCGGAGTCAGGGAGGTTGGCTCAGGTCTGTGTGATGGCCTCTTTGACTCCGAGAGTGGTCAAAACATACCTTACGGTGTCCCTTGTGCTGGCCAAACTTTGCTGGCTTAACTGTGCCGGCCTAACTCCAGGTTAGGATTGTGCCCTCATTTCTATATTATAAGACACTTTGAGCACTTATAAGCCCCCCTCCCAATTTTGGAAGGGAATTTGGTGGTATAAAGGTTTTCAAACAAAATCAATAAGCTTCCTAGATGGCAAGATCATCCACCCCACCCATGAGTCCTTTTTTAATCCACAAGATGTGAAAGTTAATCTACAACCTACAACCTACAGAATGATTTAGCATGCTGCTAAAGATATAACAACTGGTAGGGAAGCTGTCCTTCCCTCTTGTTCTTCCTATTTCTTACCTAGCTGGATCCATGCCAAGTGGAAAACTGGCAACAACTGTCAGTATTATGTACTTTGATCACAGCCAAGGCACTGAGGGACGTGCCTTTGAGTTGTCTACCTGGTTATTAATAAGTAGAGTCCATCATTTGTACACATTGCTATTTTTCTCAATGGGTAGTATACTTTCTTTTTTTACTTGTGTTTGTAAGAACAAAATTATGCATGGGAGGGATATAGTCAATTCAGGGATGTTCTTTTCTCTCTTACACAACACAACAACATTCAGCGATGTTCTTTTCTCTCTTACACAACACCAGAACCAGGGGATATCCACTAACACTGAGTGTTGGGAGAGTGAGAACAGATACAAGGAAATACATTTTTACTCAGCGGCTAATTAAACTGTGGAACTCCTTGCCACAGGAAGTAGTGATGGCATCTGGCCTAGGTGCCTTTCAAAGGGGATTGGGCCAATTTCTGGAGGAAAAGTCCATCACGGGCTATAGGACATGATGGGTTGTGCAGCTTCCTTATCTTAGTAGTAGGCTACTTCAGAATACCAGGTGCAAGGGAGTGGCAACAGGATGCATATCTCATGTGCTCCCTGAGGCATCTGGTGGGCCAGTGTGAGATACTAGATGGACATTTGGCCTGATCCAGCAAGGCTCTTCTTATGTTCTTAACATTACTTGCATAAAACAACAACACTAACCCTGCATAATTACTGGTGTTGCATACAGTGGCAGCGCAGTCCACAGGTAAACATCAGATGAAGCCTTCTAAATTTGCATCAAATTTAGATTGAATGCAGATTGAAATATGCATCAAAAATGTTACTTCACACAGAGCTATTTTTAAGGAGACCTATTGATCTTGGCCTGGCAATACATTCCACTGAGACTCTTCCCCCTCCCTTTTCTTCTAAAGCCAAGACAATTCCATTCTGTTCCTTTTTTTCTGCCCTTTAAACTGTTTATGCCAAAACCATCATTTCATTGGCCACATACTTCTAGTTAATAGTCGACAAGGGTAGTAATAACCACTCAGAGAGGAGATAGCTAGGGTGACATCCTTGTAAATCACAATGATGTTTATGGCCCAGAGACGTTAGGGGCGAGGGGAAGCTCCATTTCCAAATGTATTTCGCCTGTAAACTGTCCAGATGAAAGCACATTCTCTCTGAATTAAAAGCATGTTTTTTTCTCTCTCTCTCTGTGAGGAACCCAACTTCCCTCTCAAGCAATGACAGAACAAAGATCTTCCCAAAAATTGTATCAGGGAGTAGGACCACATCTGAATTCCTAAGCCCAGGACCAACTCAACCTCCTGCTGTCTGAGGTGGCATGTCAAATTTTGCCCACTGTTCCCCTTAACCATCACCTGCTTCTCCCATTTCTTGACTTGGAAGAGAGCATCATAGCAGATAAGGAAGAGTACTGGGCTAGAGCGTTGGTTCCCAAACTGTGGGTTGGGACCCCCAGTGAGTTGCAAGCAGTAATGGCATCTAAATGATTTAGCAACAGGTACTCACTTTTGATTGGCACATGTCGGGGCCCGCCCGCCGGAAGTGAGGTCATAGCCAGAACCCAGGAACCGCCCCCAGGAACCGCCACGCCTCCTCGGTAGGCTGCATGGCGGCCCGGGAGAAGGCCTGGGAGTCCCGGGCCTTCTCTGGGGCCACCGCGCGGGCTACCGATTCCCCACCCCAGGAACCACCGCTCCTCCTCGGGAGGGAGCCCCAGGCAGCCTACCTGCTCACACTGCTGCCGCCGTTGGTCTCCCTTGCTCCGCTGCCTGCCTGCCTGCCTGCCTGCCTGCCTGGCTCTGAGAACGTGCAGGCAACCCAAACATGCAGGCAATTCAAGCATTGCAGGGGGCGGAGTGGAGCGCCGATGGAGTCGACAAGTGGGCGGGCGAATGGGCGGGGCCGGCCCTAATCCTAGGAATGGGTACGCGCGTACCCCCCGCGTACCTGCTACATGACATGTCTGGTTGCAAGCCTCTAGGGGGTCACAACCCAATTTTTGGTGGGTTGCAAAACTAACAAGGCAGATTAGACCAGTATTATTCAAACTGTGGGCCGGAACCGACTTGGCGGGTCACGGCCTGATGTCAGGTTGGTCACAGAAAGCTGGAAGCAGCCATCTACTTTTGTGAGTGTTTGAATTTTCAGCTGAGGGTTTTTTAAATTTTGTTTTTAGTTCTGTGCGTTTACATAATATTTTGTCCTTGTGTTCTGTCAGGGATGTTTCATGGTTGCACAATTGCTGCAGTCCAAGAATGCCAGTTTGCACTTCAGGACTGTCATTTTATGACAGCACTTCTTGCTTGTTGGTGTCATTTCCTGCCACGTCATTTCCAGGTTAATGACATCACTTCTGGTGGGTACCGACACAAGTGTCATTCTAGAAAGTGGGTCCTGGTCTAAAAAGTTTGAATATCACTGGATTAGACAATGCGCATCAAGGCTTAAACAACTGGCAATTTGTGAGGGGTGTGGGTGGGGGAGCACTACTTCCCAATTAGCATTATAGCCATGCTCCTTGGCATTCATAAATCAGCAGCTATTCAGCTGCAGCAGTCTGTCCAAGCTGACAAGAAAAATGTATTGAGCCCTATAGAAAGCAAGGGTTCTCCCTCCCCTGTCCCATAAAAATTGGTGGTGGTAAAAACTGAGTGGCTGGTAAGAACTGGTGGTGGCAGGTGGGACATGGTGGCACAGCAGGTTAAACTGCTGAATTGTGAGCTTGCTTACCAGAAGGTTGACAGTTCAAGACAGTGCAACGGAGTGAGCTCCCGTTACTTGTCCCAGCTCCTGCCAACCTAGCAGTTTGAAAGCACCTAAAAATGCAAGTAGATAAATAGGTACCACTTCAGTGGGAAGGTAATGATGTTCCATGTGCCTCCGCGTATAGTCATGCTGGCCACATGACCACGGAAGCTTGTCCTTGGACAAACGCCGGCTCTTTGGCTTAGAAATGGAGATGAGCACCGCCCCCTACAGTTGGTCACAACTAGACCATTCGGTCATGGGGAAACCTTTTAAAGTTAAAAATTTTTTGTCTCATTAGTAACTCATTAGTAACTCATTAGTAGTTAGGTGGGTCCTGATGGAGTGTCATTTTAAAAAGTGAGTCCCAGTGCTAAAATATTTGGGAACCACTGCCTTTGTTTGCTCCCACATTCAGTGCTCTTGATGCATTTGCGTGTCTGCAGTTAGCTGGAATCAGAATTAAAACAATGGTTCCAGGCATTCTTTAATATGTGCTTTATTAATTATCACTGCCCTTTCCCCTGGCCAGGATCCATTTATAATATATACTTACCAGTAAGTTTCATTCAGAAAAGTCCCTGGCAACTTCAATTTTAAATTCATTTATTTCACCTTATTACTTTTCCCCATGAGAGGGAGGAGTCTTTAGTTACTGTTTTATTTATTAATTACTAGTATTTATTTTGGAACACTTATATCCTGCCTTTCCCTTTTATAATAAAACGCCCAGGGCAACTAATAAGAATTTTTTTTTAAAAGAATCCATAAAAATACAATTAATAAAGAAATAAGAAACATAATAAAGCAAGAACAGCAAGCCATTGGAGTGGAGAGGCAGAGCAAAGGAGAAAAGTCAGGTGGACATTTTTCTTCTTCTTGTATCCAACAGGTGAAGAAGAAAGACTTTTTTTTAACACGTCATTAAGATTGCATGGCTAATGTGAAGACATGCCCACACCAAAAGGCCAACTGGGAAGGTTCTCTTCTTGGATTCTCACTATGGTTGAATTACCATGAGAGTTGAATCCAAGAGGTTCTTAATTCAACCAGGGCAAAGCATTGTGTCCAGAGTCAAGCTGGCAGACACTGCAATAGAAGGAGCAGCAGTCTAGCAGAGTCAAACCGCCTAGTCTTCATGACCACCCAGCATTTTGCACTAAGGGAGCAATCCTAAACCGTGCAGGAACAGCAAAGCCGTTGGGCCTGCGCTGTATGCAGCATAGCTTGGGAGCAGGCAGGAGCCTCCCTGGGGCAAGGGCATGTGTCACTGCTGAAAGAGCAGCCCACGTGATAATTGGGTTTTCCCATATCTTGAAAATATGATCAAAATTTGCATATTTTCCATTTGCAGCTAATGAGTTTCTAAGTGCAAAAAAAGTGCATAGAAACAAAGGTTCCCTTACATTTTATTTTTATTTTGAAGAATTTATACCCTGCTTTTCCCATGCCGAAGCTAATGCCCAAGGCATCTTACATGGGCAAGCTAGTCTAAACCACCATTTTTCAATGGTTTTTTTTTTTTTTTTTTTACAAATCTACAGTATTCTGTGATTCACTGAATCCTCAGTCCCAGCTGTAGCCTTCACAGTGTGGTTCTCTCCTCTGGCCGTGTGACATCAAGCTTCAGCAGGCGATTGTCAGTCCAGCCTGGACAGGTCCTCAAGGTTGGCCTCCATTCTTTTGCCGTCTGGCTTTCTCACCACATTCCCACACTGGCTAATCAGCTCCACAATGACCCTGTTCTGTCACAACAGGTACTGCAGCTTGTCACAGTCTGGCATTCTGTCTCCCATCCCAAAATAGACCTCAGATTCTGCTGCTTAGCTTCAGGCAGTATCAGCAGCTCAACCATCAGTCCATACCTCCTGCCCTTAGATGGAGGAAACCTCCTGGACTGCCCCCCTTGCAGGGTGCAGTGCACGTTCTGGTGGTATGGCTGCATCAGAGGCGGATCTAAGGGGGGGCAAATCTGTAAGTTTTGCAAGAAGCCTTACCTTGCAGTGGAAAACACTCCTCTCCTGCACTGTTCTAGCCAATCCTCACAGGGAACTGCAACATCTTGGCATTGCTTACTGGCTACAGCAGCAAGGGAGAGGAGGGATTTACATGACAGGGTAAGGCTTCTTGCAAAACTTACAGATTTGCCCCCCCTTAGATCCGCCTCTGGGCTGCATCAGCAGGAGGGGGCCTTTAGCTAGGATTTGGCTACTCGTCTTTAAGGGGCCAGAAGGGATTGTTTTTCTTTCTGCATCAGACTAACATGGCTGCCCTTAGAGAATGTCCTTCATGGAGTTTCAGTCTATCAACACTTATTAGCCATGGAAGCTGAATGACATGCTGAAAAAAGTCTTCCTTCTTCACCCGTTGGATACAAGAAGAAAAATGTCCAAGAACCACCAGAATACATATTTGGGCAAACAATACCGAGTGTGAGGCATTTATTTCCGAATGAAAGGTGGAGCTATTTTGCTTTCTAATCCCTTGGCATCGCTTGATTCAGAACTATCATCACGAGCCCAGTTGTGTTATGAATGGATTTGGGTCAAGGAAAGAAAAATTCCATTCTGGATCTAGATTGGGTTTAAATTGGGTAAGGCAGCGCAGGGACTGGGAATCTGGCTTGCCCTTGCCAGAAATCTCACAAATGGACATTGTGTGATTTCCACACTTCTCAAGCAGGAGTCTCCGAAGGTAGATGCAGAGTCTTGTGGCCTGCACCTGCCACCATAGACGTTGATGGGGGCCCACAAGAGATAATGGCTTTGGTGTCCTGGCACTGTAACTTTGGAACGTGCCAGGCAAGCTTTCTGGCCAGTTGCACAGCTGAGGGTGTGTCAGAGGGATCACAACACCCAGGGTGGCCCCTCTCCAGGCCCTGCCAGCAACCATTATCCTCTGACCGTGACGGGAGCTGTAGGGTGTTCTGAGGGCCAAGGAGGCCCATGGCCACACCGTCTGTGCGCGCTCTAGAAATGCAGCCTTTCAGGGCGGGACGGGAGAGTGTTCCTGGGCAGTAGTAGTAGCAGAGCGGGGGCTGGGACCAGCAGGGATGAACAGAGCCCCGAGTGCGCCCATGGCAGGGCGACGAAACCACGCCCCCACCACGTCACTCTACCCCTGTGCATCACCCAGCCACGCCTCCCTGCGCCCGGAATAGCTCCATTTTGGAGCAGAATGGATGCCAGGGAGGGAGGGAGGGCCAGACAGCGCGCGGCTTACTCCACGGACTCCGCGCAATGGCGCCCCGCTGCTGCCGGCGCCCATGGCTCGCGCCACCCTGGGCTACACCCTTCCTCTGCCTCTGGGGACCAGCAGCAACTCTTGCCGCCAGTTGTCCACCTCTGAGTAAGGCTGCAAGGCTTTACTTGGGGGCCCTCTCTTCTGCGCCGGCTAAGAAGCCATTGCAGGAGCAAATACACCCATTGCCTGCCCTGCGCCGTTACCACAGGGAAGGGGACCATAGAGCCTCCCGCGGCTGCCTGGCTGCCATGCAGCAGTAGCCACCTGGCTACCACTGTGATCCAGGCGGTTGGGCAGTTCAGGATTGGGCTGCCAGGGTGCAATCCTAACTTTCCAGCACTGACATAACGATGCCAATGGGGCATGTGCTGCACCCTGCAGTGGAGCAGTAGTCACGGAGGCCTCCACAAGGTAAGGGAATGTTTGTTCCCTTACATCAGAGCTGCATTGCCCTTATCCTGGTGCTGGAAAGTTGGTTAGGATTGTGCCTTCCTTGGGCACATGCTTTGCTCCAGGTTCAATCCCAGATACCTCAGGTAACCAGGCTCGGAAAAAGTATTCTGTCCGAGAACTTGAAGATCTGATTGTCTGTCAAACTAGTTGGCCAAAGGCCAGATTCAGTAGAAGACGGTTTCAAGTGCTCAGTTCTATAGACATATTCCAGATGTTGCCAACATCTTACTGAAATGTCAAAAAAATATAGTATTAATTAGTGGGGTTTTTCCATAGTTTAGGTCTTCTGATTGTTTTCTCTTTTTTTAAGCTCCCTCAAATATTTTAGCCCATTAGCTGGAGTAGAATGTTTGTTATATAAGAGAGTGTGGGTCCGTCTCATGGGTTTGTAAGCTTTGGGCTGTTTAGAGATATTTGACATGTTTGTACCCCACCCGTCTCCACCGCACTCAAGGCAAAACTCTATGGACTTGGCCGACTCTTCAGCCTCACAACACTCTTGCAAACTAGCCTAGAATTACGGTGAGTGACTGAGTGACGAGGCCCAAAACCACCCAGGGAGTTTTATGACAATCTGCAAGCATTTCACTCTTGCATTTCTACACATTCAAACTTGACACCCTGGCCCCTGCTTCCCACAATGGGCTTTGTTCCTGCTCTTTGGATCACCGGCTGATCCATGACCCAGTTAGGATGAAATGCCTGGATTGAAGCCCAAGTCATCCCATTTGCCAGAATTCATATTGATCTAGTTGCTGTCTCATTGGAAAATTGCTTTTTCCTCCCAAATGTCTGAGATGTCCCCTCCTTTAGAATATCTTTGGTACTCTGGAGCAATCACTAAAGAGATGCGGGATGCTTAAAAAAAGATACTTTGGAAACTGTTGGCATTATTATGCATTCTTACACTAAGCAATTGCACTGGAGGAAGAAAAAAGAAACATTATTATTATTCCATCAAGAGTCCCTTTTCCTCCAGAATGAGCAATTTGTTCACCACCAAAGGCTCCTTTTGAAGCCTAAATTAGCAATCCTGGAGTTAGGCCCACACAGTCAGGCCAGCAGTTTGGCCTGCACAAGAGCAGCCGTAAAGCGCATTTGGACCACTCTCAGAGTCAGGGATGATGGGACACGTCTCTGTATTGGCCTCTCTGACTCCAAAAGTGGTCCAAACATATGTTACAGTGCCCCTTGTGCCAGCCAAACTTTGCTGCTCTGACTGCAGATTCGGACTGAGTATAAATTATATTGCAAAGCTAATATAATTTGGGTCAATGTGCATGCATACGTAATTGCCATCATGCTAAGCTGCCAAGACGACCTTCTGGTATGCTGTTGTACTTGGGATCCCCTGTGGTGCACACATGTTCAAGCCCCAGCTATTACGGCTCCTCTGAGTTCCCACCTTACAATGCCTGGGCACTCCCACAATGACCCAGGCTGCCACAATGACCCATCATTGAGCTGCCTGGTGATGTTCATATTCTCTACTATGCAGCAGCAGAAACACACAGGTAGGAGCAACAGCACCAGGAAAAAATGCTGGAGAACCACAGAAGGGGCAAAGCACAAAGTAAATCTGTTTATTTTTATGTACGTAATGTTCAAGCAAGCATGCTTACTTATTTTAATTTCCAGCCTTAATTTAGAGCGCAAACCTAACCTGGAGTTAGGCTGGCACAATTAGGCCAGCAAAGTTTGGCTGCCACAAGGGACACCGTAAAGCACGTTTGGACCACTCTCAGAGTCAGGGAGGACTCCGCACCTCTGTGTCTTCAAAGGTGGTCCAAACGCACTTTATGGTGTCCCTTGTGCCAGCCCAACTTTGCTGGCCTAACTGTGCCAGCCTAACTCCAGGTTAGGATTGCGCTTTTAATTTCCAAGTTATGATCCAGAAAAAAGTGTTGGAAGCACTTGCCCCCTGACACCACATATGACAGGCAGCCTGATGCTATTGTCCCATTAAGATGGCAGCTAGTTTACTTCTGTGTTTGATGTATCATATGCCAGTTGAGTCACAAGGCTGCTGCAGACCACACCGAGTATCACTGTCTGGAGGGGTGACATCACCACCAGCACAGGAGGTGGTGATGGCATCTGGTCTTGATGCCTTTAAGAGGGGATTGGACGGATTTCTGGAAGAAAAGTCCATTGTGGGCTATAGGCAATGATGGATTGTGCAACCTCCTTACATTGGTGGTGGGCTACTTCAGAGTACCGGGTGCAAGGGAGTGGCAACAGGATCCAAGCATCTCGTAGTCTCATGCCTCCCTGGGGCACCTGGTGGGCCACTGTGAGACACAGGAAGCTGGACTAGATGGGCCTTTGGCCTGATCCAGCAGGGCTCTTCTTACGTTCTTATGGCCTGAGCTTCTGTTTGGTGATCTTCGGCCTGCTCCATGCCCAGCCACCCTGCACTCCTGCTGACAATGTTTTTATCACTCACTGTTGAGAAGATGAAGCAACTGGGCCCACAGCAGGCTGAAGATTGCTGAACAGAGGTGAACTGGGGAAGGTTAAATTTTGCATTTAACACAATACACTACCTAGAAGGCCAGGGGTGAAGTGATTACATCACTGTCTCTCCAAACCTCTTGGATGTCAAATTCCTCCAGCCGCACTGGGCTGTACCTACCCCAGGGGCATCTATGCTGAGGCAGCAGTCTTAACATATTGCCCGCTTCAAGCATATCCATTGCTCCCTTACCAACCTCTCCTCTATCTGTCCTTTTGAGCCAGCCTAATGACAAGTAATTGTCTTCAAATTTATCATTCAGCGTTCAGGTACTTTATAAATAATGGCAATGGTGGTGAAAGAAAGAAAGAAAGAAAGAAAGAAAGAAAGAAAGAAAGAAAGAAAGATTCATTTGGGATCAAGGAAGATCTTCAATAATAGCCAGCCAGATGCGTCTGCAAAATCCACCAATGGGGAAAGAAAGCAAAAGCCTTCCCCATCCTGTCAATCCCCAGCATCTGATATTCAACTTTTTGTGGTTCCTGGAGGTATCTGATTGATCACTGTAGAAATCAGAAACTGATCCTTTGAGCTGATGCTTCAAGGGGAAGGCGAAGAAATTTTTTTTTGGGGGGGGGCCCACAAAGTTGCTGCAGTGAGCACTTCCTCCTCCAGGAGAACCATAAGTGGCACAAGGCAGTCACTTCTGGGTTCTCCCTGGAGGAGGATTCACTGGCAGTTCCCCACCCATTCCTTCTTCTGTGGAAGTCCTCCTTGAGGTTCCACTGTAGGAAAAGGAAGGGGGCACGAAGCCCCCAGTGTGGCCTCCTCCCGGAAGAATTCGGAAGTGATGTCGTGATATCACATGATGTCACTGCCCTGGATGCTGGGGTTTCTGGGTACACCTCTGCCCTCACAATCTCCCAGGGCCGGCTCTAGGAGCAGTGGGGCCCAATGCTAGGCATTACTGTGGGGCGCCATCCTCCCTGTAGGGCCCCCCATTCATCAAGAAATGCACTTGTGGTGCCACGTGCAGCACCTGGAAATAGTCGGTGGTGACATGATGATGTCACCGCCAACTGCTTCCAGGAGGCCCATTTTGGGCAGTTTGGAGGCAGGAGCAGGTAGATTTGCGCTCACCCACCCCCGCCCACCCCTAGGACTGTGAGACAAGTGGGGTGAGCCGCTGCTTGCCTTGGGTGCAGAAATCCTGCGTTCACTCCCGGGCACTTCCAGGTCAGGCTGGGAAAGAACTCCTGAGAAGCGCAGCCCTTTCAGCGTATGCATCGCGCTGAGCAAGTTGGGAGGATCGAGAATCTGGCTTGGAGGAAGAGAACTTCACACGTCCTGACACCGAAGACGGATCTAGGAAGGGAGCCCAGGAATTCGTGCGCGCCCCGCTTTGAAACTCGAGCCGGCGCCCTAACAGGCACCGGCTCCTTCCACATCGGCACCTCTAGGCGTAGCGCTGGAGAAGCACAAGCTCGCCTGATCCGGCTTCCCCCTCCCTCCCCGCGCGCTTATTTTGGTCGAACGCGAACATCGCAACCCGCTTCGAGCCCTTTGACGCGCGACCCAAAGAACGCGGAGCCCCGAATTCGACACCGAGGCCTGGGATTGGTCGCAGGCTCCTCCGATGCCATCCAATGGGAGGCATGGGCTCGCGGAGGCGCTGTATATAATTGGCTCCAATGGCCCTCCGCGTGGGATAATGTGTCTCCAGCGTGATGGGGAGCGCCCAGTGCGGGGCGAAGATGCCAGCGCTGCGCCACCTGCCCCACGCGGTGCTTCTCCTTCTCCTGTGCACGGTGAATATGTCGCTTGCGAGCATGCGCGTGGCGGCGGCGCTGCCCTCTGCCCGGGCACCGCTGGGACTGATGCTGCTGCTTCTTGCTTCTGCCCCAATTGCAGGTGCGCGGCCAGGAGCCCCAGTGCCGCCTGCCGTGCGAGTGCCCTGCCGAGCCGCCCACCTGTGCGCCAGGCGTGCCCGCGGTGCTGGACGGCTGCTCCTGCTGCCTGACCTGCGCCCGCCAGCGAGGGGAGACCTGTTCGGAGCACATGCCCTGTGACGAGACCAGCGCCCTCTACTGTGACCGGAGCGCGGGCACTCAGGCTCATCTGGGGGTCTGTATGGGTAAGTGGGGGCTCGGGGTGGGGCTGACCAGATCGTGCTCTCCTTCCTCCATACCCCCCTCCCAACTTCCCACTGTGGAGCTTGTAGCACTCAGGCAAAAACCAGCTCCTCTTTCGAGCTTAGTTTCTACAATGGGATGTGCCAAGGTTCCATCCTGCCTAGCACTGCAGGTTTTTATGGGGTTGTTCTAAATTTTCATTGCAGAGGCGAGATGTGCATTTTCACTATAATACACATGTTAAATCATCGCTTTGTAAACTGCTTAACTTGTCATTACAACAGCCCGGTGAGGTAGGCCGGTCCTATTCTCATATTTCAGATCCAGTCTGAGCACCCTTTGGCAAGAGTGTTCTTGCTATAGGCCAAATGTGTCAGCCTTTGTAGGTCACCTCTTACATCAAAAGCTGTTGTAGCATCGCAGCTGTGTTCTGGGGTATACCATATCAGAAGCTCTGGTATTGGGAAAAGTTGTCTGACTAACCCTTGGTGAGGCTTGGTACAGATGAAGCCCTGTCTGTGTCTGGTTGTGGATGCTTGCTTAAACTGGGGTTGGAAGAGATTCATCTGACACTTTAAGCAGGAGAAAGAGACTGTATCAAACATCAATCAATCAACAGTATTTGTATACCGCTTTTCAACACAAAATTCACAAAGTGGTTTACAGGCTAATAATAATAAAGCTAAATGGCTCCCTATCCCAAAAGGGCTCATAATCTAAAAAAAAATAAATGCAAAACACCACGAGGCTCAGCCACTAGAAAAGACATTGTGCAGGGGTGAATAGGGACAATTACTCTCCCCCTGCTAAATATAGGAGGGACACTACTTGAAAAAGTGCCTCTTGCCCAGTTAGCAGGGATAACATCACTATCAACCACACTTGTAGATTTTTTACAATGTGCTCAGAATGACTGTAGGTCACCCCACTTAATCTTCACAACAACCTTGTGAAATAAGCTAGATTGATTGGCCCATGGTTAACCATGGAAGCCCATGGTGAGCTTCATTGCTGAGTAGAGGTTGAAACTAGAGTCTTCCAGCCCAGAGACCAACATTCAAACTCCACACTAAATTATCTTTTGAGCCTTTGAATATGGTGGATGCCAAATTAGTGGGGTAGGGAATAAGTAGCACTGATTTGTTGCAGAATATATATTTGGCAATATGGCTGCCCTCAACAGTGACAGTTCAATACTGGAACACTTGTTTGGGCTGCAAAACATAAGCAAAAACAAATGCATTGAGGCTTGCATCTTCTGAACTTTTGGTTGCCGTTTATCTTAATTTTATATTCTTAATTTGGAGGCTGCTTTTCTGAGACCCCCATGAGGACTAGAATCTCTCTTAAACCCACAACTGCAGCTCTAACAAATGCCTGTAGGCTGCACAAAATATTCTGGTAGATGCAGTTTGGCTATATGTTCTACCTGGATGTAATTATCTGTAATTACTTGGGAGTGGAAAGTAGTACGTAAATGGAAAACTAAGATAATGCTTTAGGTGTATGCTAACGTACAAAACTAAATGAGCAACATGTTGTATGGCCTGGTACTATGGGCTCGAGGGTTCCTTTAGATGCCACGGAAATGCTATGACAGAGATCCAGGTTAATTTACAAGGAAGGGGGCTTTATTAGATAACCTATAACATACGCACACACAGTAAGCTGAACTAGAGAATGAACTTTACTGAACTTAACTTCACAACTACAGAACGTACTTGGGTAATCTCTTGTGGGCTCTTGACTCAGCTGCTAAGGGTCAAGAGTCAAGAATCTTGCACAAATCAAATCTAAAACTGGAGTAAATGCTACACACAAGGGTAGTGTATGTACAACACGTTGTAGGTAATACTTGTACTTCATTCTGGCTGTCAAACAAGGCAGATCTCTCTCTCTCTCTCTCTCTCTCTCTCTCTCTCTCTCTCTCTCTCT
>JAJKFI010000024.1:6952176-7006207 GCA_029204185.1 Lerista edwardsae
TCTCTCTCTCTCTCTCTCTCTCTCTCTCTCTCTCTCTCTCTCTCTCTCACTCACACCCCTTGTCTATACTGGTGGACTGTATTGTAACTATATTTTACACCAGGGCTGTCAAACTCATTTCATGTTGTAGGCTAAACAGCATTCATGGTCCCTGCTGAGAGTAGGAAGTAACATCATTAAGCAGGAAATGACATCATTAAGCAGATGATGGCCAAAAAGAAGCACTTGGTTCTCATGTAAAACTTTAATAGCTGAAAATTACAGAAGAGACAGTGTGGACATCTTGTTCATCATTTCAAGATATGAGAGAGCTTAATTACTATGCTTGGAGAGCCCAATTCTAACGGGAGCTGGAGAAATTGCTTCCAGGGGCTGCATCAGGCCTGTGGGCCTTACGTTTGACACCCCTGGTTTACATATTTGGATATAGAGGGAACAAAAATATAAACCAACTGTGGATAATACATCCTTCCTCTGAAGTGGGCTAGAGTCTACAAATGATACAAAATAATCTTAGAGTGCAATCCTCACCTGGAGTTAGGCCGGCACAGTTAGGCCAGCAAAATTTGGCTGGCACAAGGGACACTACAAAGTATGTTTGGACCACTCTCTGAGTCAGAGAGGCCAGTATACAGACATGCTCCATCCTCCCTGATCCCTAGAGTGGCCCAAATGTGCTTTATGGTGGCCCTTGTGCTGGTCAGTTTGCTGGCCTAACTGTGCCGGCCTAACTCCTGGTTAGGATTGTGCTCTTGGTCTCCATGAAAGCTCCAAAAGACTTTGCTTTCTTTGCAAAACTGAAGCCTTGGTGTTGTCAGTGTCTTTTTAGTCACAAGCAGGACCCTCACAGCCGATCTCTGAGGACAGGCAGGATCTTAAATAGCACAGAACTGCAATGTTCTCATTTCATACAACTGTCACCCTTTGTTTCAGACATTGAAGGAGACAATTGTGTGTTTGATGGCGTTATTTACCGGAGCGGTGAGACCTTCCAGCCCAACTGTAAATATCACTGCACGTGCCGAGATGGACAGATAGGTTGTGTCCCCCGCTGTAACCTTGACCTGTTGCTTCCTGGCCCCAAGTGCCCGTTCCCAAGGAAAATTGAGGTCCCCAAGGAGTGCTGTGAGAAGTGGTCCTGTGAACCCAACGAAGAAGTGGACTCGGGAGGCATTGACATGGCAGGTGCGTACCTCAGAGTGGGCGTTCTTGAATGTCATTGTGGTGTTGCAGATGCCCATTAAGATAAATCCTGCATTCTTCATATAAGGAAGCAGATCCTGCATGTGGAGGGTGATGGATGGGCATGGCTAAATCAATCAATCAATCAATCAATAGGTACTTATATACCGCTTTTCAACACGAAGTTCACAAAGCGGTTTACAGGCAAATAGTAATAATAAAGTTAAATGGCTCCCTGTCCCAAAAGGGCTCACAATCTAAAAAAAAAGGCAGACTGCCAGCAACAGCCACTAGAAAGACTGCGCAGGGGTGAAGAGGGACAGTTACTCTCCCCCTGCTAAATATAAGAGGAACACCACTGGAAAAAGTGCCTCTTGTCCAGTTAGCAGGGGTCCAACCTAAACAACCAGGAATGTGCCTGAAGTATGAAGTACTTAACTTGAGAAGTATTGGGTGGTGTTAAATTGATTGACAGCTCAGTCCTACCCCGCGTAGGGGCCTGGGTGCCACACTGCAGCTGCCGCATCCTATGCTGGATGTGAGCAGGCTGGAGGTCTACTCAGAGTAAGGGAAGCAACGCCCCACACTGCCCAATGCCAGCTCTGCCTTCCCCCATCCTGCCCTCCACCGTACCCAGAAACACCTTCTCCCCACTCTCTCCCCGCACCCCCACACTGCTCAGCATGTTACATAAGAAGAGCCCTGCTGGATCAGGCCAAAGGCCCATCTAGTCCAGCTTCCTGTATCTCACAGCGGCCCCACCAAGTGCCCCAGGGAGGCACGAGACAACAAGATGTTGCCACTCCCTTGCACCCGGTACTCTGAAGTAGCCTATTACTAATGTAAGGAGGTTGCACAATCCATCATGGCCTACAGCCCACGATGGACTTTTCTTCCAGAAATCCGTCCAATCCCCTCTTAAAGGCATCTAGGCCAGATCCCATCACCACCTCCTGTGGCAAAGAGTTCCACAGATTAACTACCCGCTGGGTAAAAAAGTACTTATCTGTTTTAACTCTCCCAACCCTCAGTTTTAGCGGATGCCCCCTGGTTCTGGTGTTTTGAGAGAGGGAAAAGAACATCCCTCTATCGACTCTATCCCTTCTGTGCATTATGTTGGTGGCCAGAGGTCCGATGGTGGCGTTGACAGGGCAGCACAGGCCTCCTGCCTGGCACAGCTTACTCTCAGGCTGGTGCAAACATACTTTGTCACAGTGGCAACATCCAGCGCTGGTGCTGCAGCGGTGGCACAGGCTGTAACTTATTAAGAAGGATTTTTTTTTCTGTTGTGCTTCAACTTAAGATGAGACATTAGGAACTTGTCCATCAGCCTTTTTTTTTTTTTTTAGAGCTCATTGACTGGGTTGCAGGAGAACAGTATCCAGAGGCGTTTCTATAGGGAGGGCAAAGCTCTAAGTTTTGCAAGAAGCCTTACCTTGCAGTGGAAATCACTCCTCTCCTGCAGCGTTTTAGCCAATCCTCACAGGGACAAGCAACATCTTGGCGTTGCTTACTGGCTACAGCAGCAAGGGAGAGGAGGGATTTACATGACAGGGTAAGGCTTCTTGCAACACTTAGAGCTTTGCCCTCCCTGTAGAAACGCCACTTAACTGTCCTTGTGCCAGCCAAACTTTTCTGGCCAATCCTATGCAAATGCACCTGGAAGTAAACCAATTGAACATAGTAGGCTTTACCTCTGAGCAAATAGATATAAAATTGCCCTGAGAACAGCTTTAACTCAAAGTTTCCCAGGCCCTTAGATGGCTATTATAAAACAGTTTGCCTCTTAAAAGCTGTTTTGGTTTCATAGTTGCCTGCCGTTGCAACCGCATTCCAAGGTGAAATGTTGCTTTCATAGGCTGAACTCTTCTGTCCATAAAAGTTGGTAATGTTTACTCTTTATAGCTTCAACGTCTACCGTGATGTCAGTAGAGCAGTGTTGTAAATTCTCTGGCTGTCTTAATTTTCTTGTGATTGGGTAAAATCTGGTATGTGTTAGAAATTGTTAAGTAATAACTTTAATGCAATTGCTTTATGACTCTGGATATAAAGCAATAAATTCATCCCCCCCCCATGGCTTTTATGGTGTTTGGATAAATCATAAAAGCTGATCTCAGAACCAGAGGCGTCAATAAGCCTGACCCAAATCTCTCACTGAGAAGCTTGTACAGCAGATTACAGCAGATTTGTGCTGGCAAATTAGGCCAGCAAAGTTTGGCTGGCACAAGGAATACCATAAAATATGTTTGGACCACTCTTGGAGTCAGAAAAGCCAGCACACGAACATGTGCCATCCTCCTGACTCAAAAGTGGTCCAAACGCACTTTATAGTGTCCGTTGTGTCAGCCACACTTCGCTGGCCTAACTGTGTCCGCCTAACTCCAGGTTAGGATTGCGCTCTGAGTGTGGCAGGTGTCACCACTGATGGTCTTGGTAACAAAAGGAAAAGTAGCTTGTGGAGAGAGACTATTTGCCACATTCCATTATTGAATTGCACAAGCAGTAAAACTGGTACTGAGCATTCCAAGAACATTCATTCTTCTTAAAATAAGTTTCTAGCCCTTAAGATTGTGAACATGGACTTGAAAAAAGTGTATTTAGTGAGATCTCTGGAGCTGGATAGTGGCTAGTTCTTTCCAGTCGTTAGGCAAAGGAAACTATTCAAAATACATGCAAATAATATTAATTGAAAGAACAAGTATCAGATATTAGGTTTTTCCCCTTAGTGGCAATAAAATCTAAATTCTTTGCCAGATATGTAAAACTTTCTTAATTGCCTCTTAAGAGAGAATTTTGCTTGCAGCTCTGACAATATTGATATGGAAATCCTGTTGACACTAGCAGAACTAGTGCCCTCATTTAACATCGGAAAGGGAGAATGCTTTGTCATTATGACATCACAGTTTGAGCCTCCAAGGCTAATTTGCAGGACAACATTGGCAGGGTTGGATGGGTGCAGGAGGAGTTTGGCATGTAGGGAAGCAGTCTGCCACCTGCCCTGCTTGCCAGCTATTATTATTACTGCTTGCCAGCTGTTCCTTGGCAGCGTTTGCAATGGCATGGCAGTGGTACCGAGAGCCTAACAACGTTCAGTGAATTGAAGGCAAAATAATTGATGTTTTCTGTTTTCTGCCCACCAACTTCACTTGTCCCATGATAATCTGAGGCCAAACAGATTTGGGGCTTCGGCAAAAGAACCTGTGATCAGAGCTGATAGCAGCATAACCCTTTATATATCATTTCAACCGTTATCGAAGCAGTTTCTGTAACCAGAAAATGGTTCATTGTTCCAAAGCTGTCCGTAAACAAAATGCAATAAAGCAGTGGTTCTCAAACCTTTTTGCACTGGGACCCATTTTTTAGAATGACAGTCTGTCTGAGACCCACCAGAAGTGATGTCATGGCCTAAAATGCTGTCATTATTACGCCAGAGCCTGCTGCTTTCCTGAGAATGCAGCAATCAGTTGGGTTATTTCTCAGCCATTTTTCAGTAGTGAATCAGAAAGGAGGAAAAAGCCTATGGCACAAGCAAAACAACCACACAGCCCTCCCCCTTTCCGGTATCACATCTTCCCATATTTCAATATGGCTGCTTTAGATGCTTCACAACCCACCTGAAATGGGCTTGTGACCCACTGGTGGGTCCCGACCCACAGTTTGGAAACCACTGCAATAGAGGCAGCTGCAATAGCCACTGGCAGAGATCGTGTGCTACGTTGAATAGGGTCTGCTGACCTTCCCTTTCTGAACAAAGGAGAATCTTCCTTAAAAGACATCTGGTTGCCCAGTTAGGAGCGTGAGAGTGCCCACTATGGGTGGCAAGATCTTGATTTTGCTGATGCAAACACTTGTCTGTCCCAGCCTAAGGAGGCAGAGCACTGGAACAACATATTGGCCGGTGTTCAGACAATCCAGCAAACCATGCTTTGGATAAAGAAGATGAGCTGAAGGAACAGATGTGTACCTAGAGGGGAATCACAGCACTAAATTTTGCAAGCAGCTGCTCCCTCTCCTATACGGGGGGAGGGGGCTAGAGCAAAAAAGAGACTACATTGGCTACGAATGGCTCCATGATCCCCTCTAGGTACGCCTCTGTGAAGAAGCACCAAGTCTGCCTGCTTTCTCCTTCTACCCTTGGCACTCCTTAGCATTTTTGATCCAAACCATGCCTAGGATTATTGGAACAGGGCCAATGACTGCCATTTTTGTAGTGTCTGATAACCTGTATGAGACTACAGAAGGTCCAAATAGTTGAGTTAAGCTATTCAAGGTGTCTGAACTAACAGCATACAAGGACATGTCTTCTCATGCCAAATTGTATGTTTGCTTGTGCTCTTGCCTTAGCGCTCAGACGAGAAGCCACCCTTGGCCTTGATGTGTCAGACCCTGGCTCTAACTGCATCGAACAAACTACCGAATGGAGTGCCTGCTCCACAAGCTGTGGCATGGGCTTCTCCATGCGAGTCACCAACAAAAACCCTACCTGCGAGATGGTGAAAGAAACCCGGGCCTGTGAGGTGCGCCCCTGTGAACATGGACCACTGCCAGATAAGGTATGGGAGCTCTTGTGTTAATTGCTCATGCAAGGAGATAAGGTTAGGAGACATGATGGCAGTGCTGTACTAAGAAGTATGAGCATACAAACTATCACTGGAAGGGTGTCATTGTAGGGTGGGGTGTCTCCAAACTATGGCCCAGGGGCCACATCCATCCCAGATGACAGCACAATTATATGCATCGCTACCCAGAAGTAAGTCTCATTGTGTTCAGTGGGACTTACTCCCAGGGAAGTGTGCTTAGGATTGCAGTGGACCAGACAGATTTCTACAAGAGGGCATGAACTTGCCACTAGCACCAAGGAAAAGGCCCTTTCATGTCCCCAGTTGCGAGATGGCATGCAAGGATAGAGCACTGAGCTAACCAGTCTGAAGTAGGGGCACACGGTTCCAGAAACCTAAGAAGAGCCCAGCTGGATCAGGCCAAGGCCCATCTAGTCTAGCTTCCTGTATCTTACAGTGGCCTACCAGATGCCACAAGGAGCACCTGAAACAGCAAGATACCTGCATTCTGTGGCCGCTCCTTTACATCTGGCATTCTGAGGTATACACACTGGTGGCTAATCAAGATTCTCCACTGAGTTTCCTTTGACAACCACCTGAACCAGATGCTCCTCTGCGAACATGTACTCGTAGGAACAGCCCCACTGGATCAGGCCAAGGCCCATCTAGTCCAGCTTCTTGTATCTCACATGGTGGCCCACCAGATGCCTCAGGGAGCACACAAGACAACAAGATGCCTGCACCCTCTTGCCACTCCCTTGCATCTCACATTCTGTGGTAGCCTACTTCTAAAACCAGGAAGTTACACAAACCAATCACGGCTTGTAACCTGTGGTGAAGTTTACTTCTAGAAATCTGTCCAACCCCTTTTAAAGGCATCCAGGCCAAATGCCATCACCACATTCTGTGGCAAGGAGTTCCACAGACTTATATCCCCTCTGGGTAAAAAAATATTTTGTCTGTTGTAACTCTCCCAGACTCTCAATTATAGTGGACGCCCTCTGATTGGAACCTATCTTGGCACAAGGCTCCATTTAAAAATCTACCGTTGCCTTCACCTGCGCTGCCTGTTCTTTCCTTGCTGCCCCTGTCCACAACTGTTAAGTACAAAAGCTTCTTGTGGCCAGCAAGCCACATCACAGAAATGCTGCTGCTTGTATGACTATGAAATATCCTCCCTTTTTGTAGAAGGGGAAGCGGTGCATCCGAACCAAGAAATCCCTGACTGCTGTCCACCTGGAATTCCAGAACTGCACCAGCATCCAGACGTATAAACCCCGTTACTGTGGCCTCTGCAACGATGGACGATGTTGCACACCTCACAACACAAAAACCATCCAGGTTGAGTTCCGCTGTCCCCTGGGAGACACCGTCAAATATCCTGTGATGTCCATCACCAGCTGCGTGTGTCATAGGAACTGTCCTCTCGATAACAATGCGTTCTTCAGAAAGCGCACTCGAGAGGGATGAGCAGAAATGGGAAAAGGACAATGCCTTCCAAAAAAGAGGGGGATGTTTTCATATGTAAAAATGTTTCTAAGAAACCTAACCCATGCCTTGGACACCTGGGGGTAATATTTGAGTTTTCAGAAAAACCTTTAAGGAACAACTCTATTTGCATTTGGCGCAATCAGTTATGTAGGTTCAGTTCCTGTGGAGTTCCTTGAAATCTCTGCTTGCTGCAAGCATCCAAATATTAGCACGGAGGAAAAAACAACACCCCCCTTGGGTTTCCTTATTTGAATAATGATTTCTTAGAAACTGCAGGCACAAAGAGTTCTCATTCCTCTGCTTCATGTATGAGCTTGTCGCTTGTCATAGTTCAACATTCTTCTTGCTGAACAAGCTGTTTGTGAACTCCATTGGCAAGACTCTTGTGTTCTCACTAGCCTTCTCATGGTACTGTTAAAGGCAGCCAACAGGCAAGCACAGCAGGTGTCCGCAGGGTGAAAAAACCAGGTTTTTGATGTTCTAGACAGCCAGAGACGTTGCGGGCTCCAATGGCACCTGGGTCAGGGTGATGACATGATGCATCATTGCGCCCCATGTGCCACCGCTGCACCCCCCAGCATCCGGAATCACTCCATTTTGGAGCGAAACAGATGCAGAGGAGGGTAGGCGAAGCCATCTGAGCTCCAGCCTTTTTGTTCGCCGGAACGCTCACCCTTCCGACTGCACCCATTGCAAGTGCAATGTCACACCGCATAGGCGCTCCACAGCTAAGTTAGTAAGGCTTGGTTGGGATCTGAGTTCTTCATGGTAACCAAAGTTTGCCCTTCCAATAAGGGCAAAAGGTAGCAAGGGGCAAAAAGTGTGCCACCTTGTTCTTCTGAGTTCCTATCTGCTGCTGCAGCTGCTAACATTACTGCAACCTCCCTCTTGTCATGCAAAAGTCTACAAGATGGGCACCACGGTCTCTTGAGCGGTGGTTCCCAAACTGTGGATCAGGACCCACCAGTGGGTCACGAGCCAATTTCAGGTGGGTCGCGAAGCACCTAGAGCAGCCGTATTGGAAATTTGGGAAGTAAAGATGGGATGTTGGAAAGGGGGAGGGCTGTGTAGTTGTTTTGCTTGTGTCAAGGTTGTAAATAGGCTTTTTTCTTTCGCATTCACGTTGCCATTGGAAAATGGCTGAGAAAGAACCCAACTTATTGCTGCTTTCTCAGGAAAGCTGCAGGCTCTGGCATCACAATGACGGCATTTCTGGCCACAACATCCCTTCTGGTGGGTTCCAGACAGACTGTCATTCTAAGAAGTCGGTCCTGGTGCTAAAATGTTTGCGAGCCACTGCTCTAGAGCCTTGAGCAGGTTGTTGTCTTAAACTCGTCCAGGGCAAAAACAACAAAGAAGCACTATAAACACAGAGCTTCATCCATCCTCGTTGGCAGGGCCAGACTTGGGAACTGCAGAGCCCAATGCAAAACATTTTTGCTGGGAGCCCCTATTCCGTGGGCCCAGTGGTGGTATGCTGCCGGAACGCTGGGCGGGACATCCGGGTGATCGACAGCCCGCCCGTTGCGTTCCAGAGCGTTACTCCATTTGCGTAATGTACGCAAGCGGCGTAATTGGTTACGCAAATGGCGTAACGCTCCGGAACGCAACGGGCGGGCTGTCGATCACCCGGATGTCCCGCCCAGCGTTCCGGCAGCATACCACTGCTGCGTGGGCCCCCTACTCATCAGGATGACCAGCAGCAATGAGGCGCCAGGCAGTAGCATTGCCGCTAATGGCTTACAGTGGCAAGGCTGATTTCAAGCCAATCAGACCCAGGGGCAGGTGGGAGGGAGAGCTGTCTCACGGCAATGCTCTGCTCACGGGGGCTCTCCTCGCGATGCATTGGCATGGAAGATTCCATGCCAGAGCATCAGTGACAGAGCTAGGTGCCTACTGCAGCTGTGGGCACTATGCTCACTGCCCGTGTGGGGCCCCTCCACACACAGAGCCCAATTTGATCAAATTGCCCTATGGCCTGCCCTGCTTGTTGGGCCAGCGCTGAATATTTGCATTTTTAAGATTTGTGTCTAAGCGTCACAGAAAAGAGCACTCCAGTGATGCTGAGCTAGCTTTGTGAATGCTTCAGTGTGACCTGCCAGAAGGAAAAGTTTCCAAACAACAGGTCAAAGTCGGACAGGAGTTGCAACCTGAAGTATGTGCTGCAGAAATGCACTCGCAAAAACAGATTTGTGGGGACTCAAAAGTGGTGATAGACCAGTTGTGCGAACTGGCCTCCAGGTAAGCTACTTGAAGTGTCGGCTGACATTTATTTGGAATGCCCCAGTTCATTGAACAAAGACAAGGGTGCTCAACTCAGTGTTTCAGCTCTGGAGCATGTGGACTGGACTGCTTTGCTGGGTGAGAAAGCAAGCCTTGTAAATCACTTTAAAGCAGATCTACATTTTTATAGAAACGGCAATGTAAATAGAAAGCACACATGGTGTAATCTTATTTGTCAGTATGTGTTCAAGAATTGCTGATTAAAATTTCTCTTAACTGGTGACCTGGAGGGTCTTGTGAATTCAGTGGACAGGAGAGGAGAGTCCTTGCTCAGAATTCTTACCCCCAAAGTGCCAAGTGAGACAAGAGTAGTCTTTCTGGCGTGCTCTATGACATGATGTTGCCTTGTACAGAACTGGAGCATTGGTCTGTCTAACCCAGTTTTGGTCTACTATAGCTGGCAAGGGCTCTACAGAGACTTGGGCAGGGATCTTTCCCTCTGCTACCACAGATGTTTTAACTTGAGATCACAGGATTGATCCTATCCTGTCCAGACACGTGCACCACCCCTGAGCTGTGGCAGTCTCACTTTGGTTCTCGGGAACCTGCCTGAATCACCCAATGCAAGGCTAAGAGCACAATCCAAACCGCAGGTCAACACACCTGCACCATATCCAGTCCAGAGCATGAATTTCTGTCATAGAACCAGGGGAAAATATTCCCCTGGGTAACACATGGTGGCCCAGATGGGGCTACTCAGAGCTGCGCCACTGAAATGGGCAGTGCAGCTCCAAGCAGGGACGAACACAGCCCCAAGCGCACCCATGGCAGGGCGACGAAACTGCGCCCCCAGCACGTCACCCTGCCCCCATGCGTCGCCCAGCCACGCCTCCCTGCACCCAGAATAGCTCCATTTTGGAGCGGAATGGACGCCAGGGAGGGCGGGCAGGCCAGACAGCGTGCGGGTTAGTCTGTGGACTCCATGCAATGGCGCCCCGCTGCTGCCAGCACCCATGGCTTGCGCCACCCCGGGCTACACCCTTCCTCCACCTCTGGCTCCAAGCAGCCGGAAATGGGCCACCCAGGACAGGGGCCAGATCCTTTTTCCACCCTCTCCCCAGGCTGGGCTGCCCACAGGCCCACCTGTTCTCCATCTCCCCTTGCCTCATTCCACCTCTACCCTACCCTGTTCTGCCTCCCGCTACCTTCCCCACACCCCTGAACCAGCCTAGCCAGGCCAGCCTTACCTATGGGCCTGGGAGTTGGCACTCTGAGGGCAGTGCACCTCTTTGTACTGGCCTTTGCTCCCTTATGTCAGCAGAAATGCACTTTACAGCACTTTGGCGCCCCAACTGGGCCAGCCCAGGCAAGGGTTTGGGTTGCTCCCTACACGTGTTAGGCTGGTCTCCTAAGCAGGCATATTTGGAAACAAACTTTTCTGGAGCCGGCAGAGGAAAAAGGACAGACAACTCATTACCATGAACAGTTGCCCTAGAAACCTTGGAGTTTCAGCAATTTTTCAACTGCTGCTCTGCAAATCCCTGCCGACCTTTTGTGGCACCCCCGTCAGACAACAGTATTTGCACAAGTGAAACATCACTGCCAGAAAGTGATGCAGTCAGCGGCATCATGCAGCCGGAATGCTGGGCGGGAGGAACGGGTGAGCGGCAGCCCGCGGGGGGCGGGGAAGACGGCGAAACGGAGCGGTACGCTTCGGGCGGGCGGGCGGTACACTACGGGCGGGCTGCCGCTCACCCGTTCCTCCCGCCCAGCATTCCGGCTGCATGATGCCGCTGGATGCAGCGTCTTCCGTGAGGGGAATTTCAAGGTCACTGAAGGTTTGGGGGGGTTCTCAAAAGGAAGGGGAACCCAACTCCCCCAAATGAGCCATTCCTTGATGGATGCTCCTGCCTTGTTGATTCATTCTCAAAGGAATGGGTCCAACACTCTTTCAGAAGGGTCTGCCACATTGGCTTGAACTGATTTTTTAGTTGTGTGAAGGCTCCGCAACGAGCTGTTCGGCAATACCGTGGGGCAAACATTCCCTTGAGGACAAACTATTTGAATTATGGGAATGGCAATAAAAGAACGTATCAGCGGTATACAGGGGACAGCTGCACTGGCCAGTGGTAAGGCCTGCTGGGGCAGACGGAGGTGGATCTGGGCGGGAAGGGGTGGAACTGGCGGTGGAGGTACCGGGGGAGGCAGGAAGGGGGTGGAACTGGGTGGGAGGAGGGGCAGGGTGGGGGGACTGGCAGTGGAGGCCACAAATGCCCCCCCTCCCGAGGTGCCTCCTCCAGCTGCCATGGTAACTGTAAGATGCAACGGTAGCCATTTTGGCAGTGCTGCTCCTACAGGGGCCCAACAGCATTAGGCCTGGGCTGCCAGCTATTAGTTATTCAACAGCATCCACCGGGAAGGTGACCCAAACCACAGCCACAACCTGGAAGGTTTGCTTTTGCCTAACCCTCAGTGCCAATCTGGATAACCACCACCTCCTCCCTTTGCGGCTGCTATTTGCCCTGGATGCCAGTCGGAACTTTCCTAGGGTGGAGAAACAGCAGCCGAGGAGAGGGGAGGCTGACCTGGTTTGGAGCCACAGTGAAGGAGAAAGATGGCAGCCTCCTCCCCAGGTCCCTGTTTCAGATGACACACAGCCCCACGTCTGCTGTGGACTAAAGCAAAACGAAACGCTCCCCTGTCACAGGTCGTTCGGCCCATGCAGGTGCTGGCTTGGGCAGGAGCCCCATGCATGCCTTAATGGTTGCCCCTGTTACTACTCAGGTCATACAGGGAGCTCCAAGTGTCCAGATTGTCATGTGCCCCCCCTCCCCATTTCCAAATGGAAGAAGTCATAAGGGCAGAACCAGTGGTGTCATCTAAATGATTTAAGAACAGGTACTCACTTTTGATTGGCACGTGTCGGGACCCGCCCACCGGAAGTGACGTCATAAGCCGGAAGTGAGGTCGTGGCAGGAAGGGACATGAAAAAAGCCCTTTTTGAGGCCTCAGATGATTTTAAACTGACCCAACAGTTGCAACAGTATTCCACAGCACCCCCAGAACATGTTAAGTAGGCCTGGCATCATGTTAAAGTGACCCAACAGTTCCAAAACCCCAGAGCAACTCATTTTTCAGTGGCAAGGAAAGGAAAGGCTCCGCTCGCTGCCTGCCTGCCTGCCTGGCTCTGAGAACATGCAGGCAACTCAAACGTGCAGGAAATTCAAACGTTGCAGGAGGCGGAGTCGACGAGTGGGTGGGCGAATGGGCGGGGCCAGCCGTAATCCTAGGAACCGGTACTCACGTACCCCCGCGTACCCCCTGCATGACATCACTGGGCAGAACTATGATCTTTCATTGCTAATGGATGAGAGCATGCACAGGGCCCTTCCGGGGCCTTTATAATTTGTGCTTACACTGATTAGTGCCAAGGAAGTGTGAATATATCTTTGGTCACTGGCGTTCCTGGGGTGGGGTCTCTAAGTTTTGCAGGAGGCTGAGCTCCTGTGTAAAGCAGCGCCTCTCCCTCACCTTCTAAGCCATTTGTGGCTCAAAGCCTACAAGCTGCAAATGGCTCTGAAGGCGAGGGGGAGGGGCCGCTTTACACAGGAACTCAGGCTCCTGCAACACTTAGCGTTTTGCCCCCCCCTTCTAGGAACGCAACTGTCTTTGGCAACTGGTTCTTTGATTAAGAACAAACAAACCACCAGACCTCTTTTTTGTAGTTGCTTGGCCTAACTGGATGGCTGAACTCTATAAAGAATCAATGTTGGGAACTATTCTTTTAAACAATATTCTGAATATAGTTTCAGTGTTTTACCGTTAACTGTTGCTTTTACTGATGGGTTTTATTTAGGCTTCCACTAGATGGTGCAAAATGAAAAATCATTCCCAATTTGGTACATAATGTTTTTGTACATAAGAGTTTAAAGTCCCCAAATAGGTTATATTTTATTGCTTTGCTGCAGAGATTCTGTCTTAATCATCCTTGAAATATTTATTCCCTCACAACCAGTAATTAAGGCTGAAATCCTATATAAACTTCCATGGGAGTAAGCCTCACTGAACAGAATTGGACTTACTTCTGAGTAGACATCCGAAGTATGTCTGATATATGCTTATCAGACATAGGATTGTGTGGTCAATCTTCTATTCCAGTGGTTCTCAAACCATTTAGCACTGGGACCCACTTTTTAAAATGACAATCTCTGGGACCCACCAGAAGTGATGTCATAGCTGGAAGTGCCATCATTGTGATTCCAGAGCCTGCTGCTTTCCTGAGAAGGCAGCAATCAGTTGGGTTATTTCTCAGCCATTTTCCAATAGCAAAGTGAATCAGAGAGATAAAAGCCTATTTACAGCCTTGACACATGCAAAACAACCACACAGCCCTCCCCCTTTCCAGCATCCCATCTTCCCCTATTTCCAATATGGCTGCTCTAGGTGCTCTGCAACCCACCTGAAATGGGCTTGCGATCCACTGGTGGGTCTCGACCCACAGTTTGGGAACCACTGTTCTACTAATTGTCCAGGGGTTAGATTGTTGCTTTCAATCCTAAAATAGACTGAGATCCGAATTCCAGCACAGAGTGAACTTTTAAGGGAAGGGAAGGTCTCCTATTTTTGTGTGCTATTTCAGTATTGCTTCATTCATCGGAAAGATTCGTAATGCAGTCAACACAATTGATTACCTCAGGACTCAAAGAAAGACAAATGCCTTGTTTCTGCAGAACTACGCAAAAGAACATTGGAGTTTCCAATAAATATTTGGACAGCTGAGGTTCTTTTTTCCTCTTTGGTTTAACATTTGTATTATTCCATTCAACACTTCCAGAATGAGAAAAGGAAACACTGCAAGAGGGGAAAATATTTGTCTTATTTGTTTAGTGATTAAAAGATTTATAGCCCACTTTTTTCTTTTTTAAAAAAGAACGTACAATACCAACTTGCAATCAAATGATCACATGTGAAGGGCAATATTTTATTGTGACAGGAAGTGGGTCATTCACAGCGCAATCCTATACGGCTGCTTGATGTCACTTTGTGCTTAATGATGTCACTTCCTGCTTTATGATGTCACTTCTGGCCCTCAGGAGGCACCATGAATCCCATTTGCTCACTGTACAAAACAAGTTTATTTGTTTTGTACAGGCCTGTGTCATATCCAGCATAGTATATAGGAGGCTGGAGCCTCCCCAGCGTGAGGGCACATTGCCCTTGCATGAAAGGAGGCAGGCAGAAGCCTCCCCAATGCACGCCTTGAATCTGTACCTGCCTCTTATGAACATCTGAGCGGAAGAAGCAGTAAAGTCTGCAGGATCTTTCAACAGCCATCGTAGTATGCACATCCCCCTTGGCCACATGACATCGCCTGCATTAGCAATCCATCGATAAACGATTGATTGATTGATGAATGAATGAATGAATGAATGAATGAATGAATGAAAGAGGCAAACAAACAAGCCTATTCACTGATGGGCAAAGCCAAACTGCCGAAACATACAATTAAATTTCAGACCACAGATGCACAAAAGACAAGTAATTTATGTCTATTCGGTGAATGGCAGGGCTCAGACCTATTTCTGAAGATCAAAGGTTGTTTTCAGCAGTCTATGGCCGACTGCTGGAAAATCAATTGAGCTTATTTTTAGGGCAGGTTTAGGAACTGTGAACAAACTGCTGACGGCTTTGCCAAGAACATGGTGAGACAGTCGGACTTTGAAAACTGGAAACTGCGGTTGCTTTCCAAAAGGCGAAGTGTATCGTAGTTGCCGCTGGCACCTCTCTGTGAAGAACTCTGTGCTTTTAATCCCTGTTTGTGAGAATCAATGCACACTTTAATAGAAGGCTTATAATCACAGTCCCACTGGGATGTATCCTTTAATAAGGATTAGCCAGACCACTGAATGTCCTCAGAAATTGAGAATATTTGCATTTCACCCTATAAAACAGATAGAGTGAAAAGGGTTGTCTAATATAGTTGGGAGGTCAGGCAGACTAATCCCTCAGTGCTTCAGTAAAAATCACATTCTGTCCCCTCTCTCAGTCTCTCTGGGCATTTTGCACATTTACCCAGCCGCAAACCTGGGTTTGCCCCGAAGAATACAGTACACCCACACCTCGGATCTACAGCCCATCCAGGCTCCCTGATTGGTATACCTAGAGGAGGCGCACGTTTGCACACTGAGATCAGCCATTTGTACATTTTCCATTCGCCGTATGTGCCAGCGGCGTCAAACTTGTTTCGTACTGTGAGCAAATGGGATTCATGGTGCCTGCTGAGGACCAGAAGTGACATCATTAAGCAGGAAGTGACATCATTAAGCAGATGATAGCCAAAAAAACCCACTTTGTTCTCACATAGAAATCCATTAGCTGCAAATAACAGAAGAGAAAATGTACAAATCTTGTTGGGTATGAGAGAGCCCAATCATCATGCTAGGAAATCCCAATTATAATTGGAGCTGGAGAAAATGCTTCCAAAGGCCATGTCCAGTCCGTGGGCCTTGTGTTTGATAACCCTGGTCTATGCAATAGCTTCCAGAAGGTTTGGGAGTGATTTACATATTCACAAATGAAAATAGGGATACGCTTGTAATTCTTCTGTTCTCATACCCACAAACTGCTGAAAACTCTGCTCTGCTTTTTAGGCACTCCATTAATTTGTCCTGCAACCTGGTTAAAAGCCAAGAGGACATTTGTGATTTAGGGCAGTGGTTTCCAAACTGTGAGTCAGGACCCACCAGTGGGTTGTGGGCCAATTTCAGATGGGTTGTGAAGCACCTAGAGCCCCCTGCTGAAGCCATTTTTCGTGACACCATCAGGGCGATCAGGATTGTTTCACCCACATTAAAAATAATCAACTCTTCCTGTCAGCTCAGTAACACACAGAGGCATATTTATCCTGTAGCCTGGGGTGGTGCAAGCCATGGGCTCTGGGCAGTGGTGGGGCGCCATTGCACGGAGTCTGCGGAGGAAACCGCACGCTGTTTGGCCCACCCACCCTCCCTTGCCTCTGTTACACTCCAAAATGGAGCTATTCTGGGCACAGGGAGGAGTGCCTGCATGCGGCAGGGCGACGTCCTGGGGGCGCAGTTTCGTCGCCTGCCAAGGGCGCGCTCAGGCCTTCGTTCGTCCCTAGTGACACATTCTGCTTCTGAAGGCAATGCAGGAAAGACTCCTGCAAGAATAAGTAAGTACAACACGCCGCCCCTGGAAATGAGATTTCAGCAATATGTTTTATTTGGCGGTGTGCGGTTTTAGTTGTGGAGCTCAATGTCCACGTAACAGGCCATTATGTGATGCTTTCCTACCATTGTGATGGTTTCTTTTTTTAATGAGACGCAACCTTGGAGGGAACAGCTGGGTAAGGAAGGTGTCACTTAACCCTGTATGCTGCTGGCTCAAAACATTCCCTTTCCCCAGCTGCTATCCAGCTGTTAGGAATCTTTTCCTCATTGGGGGAACTGGCTGCAGGGCTGCTCAAGAAAGGGTTAGGTGATCCCCATGACCTGCAGTGTTATTCCTGCTCTTCATAAAAACTCCCAAGGCTGCTTTTCATTTTGTTTCTGAAAGAGGCATGCCAATGACTATCACATGCAACTTGGCACTCAGGACAGGGGTGTTACAAGTACACAGCAGGGTCTCTAAGTTTCTCTGTGAAATACAGAAACGCTTGTCCAGTCCTAAGGGCTTTGTTTATTTTAATGGAGGAATTTTCATAAAGACACAGTATGCCTCCAAGTCAATACTTCCTCTTCCAAAAAAAATGGACTAAGTGAAAACATTCCCAAACATCCTGTTACTTGGGAAAGCAAAAATAAAGTACCAGTATTCTTTTTTATTCACTTAGGATGAGTGGTGCTCAAGTGCACTTAAGTCTACATCAGGGGTTGTCAAAATTTTTAGCGCCGGGACCCACTTTTTAGAATGACAATCTGTCCGGGACCCACCAGAAGGGATGTCATGGCAAGAAGTACCATCATTGTGATGCCAGAGCCTGTTGCTTTCCTGAGAAATTTCTCAGCCATTTTCCAAGAGCCAAGTGAATCCGAAAGAAAAAAAACACCTATTTACAACTTTGACAGAAATAAAAAGAACCACACAGCTCTTCCCCCTTCTAGCACCCCATATTCCCATATTTTCAATATGGCTGAAATATTGTGCTTTGCAACCCATCTGAAATTGGCTCTCAACCCACTGGTGGGTCCTGACCCACAGTTTGGGAACCACTGGTCTATATGTTAGATGCATCCACCACTCTCACATCCTGTTGGAGAATTGAAACTGTACAGCAGTACCCGCTCCTGTCTATGGGTAGAAAGGATAGGCATCATTCTGATAAGGGAGTTAGGATGCTCCTAGATTCCTTGTACAGGCAATTCAAGAGTCACTGTTACCACAGAATACATGCTACCATCCTTGAAATGCCACCATAAAAACCTAGCAGGCAAATATTAACTGGACTGTTCTCCAGTTCGGAGGATGCCTGCCCAGTGTTCTGGGAACTGATAAATAAAAGAAAAAAAAACTTTTTTAGTGCATCTGGATGGCTAAATGATAGACTGCCGCTATACCATCTTCCCTTATCTGACTGTGAAGAAAGTGCCCACACATTCCCACTCGGTTGATGATGCTTCGAGGCAGACGTTACTGTTTTTCCTCCCTGGAAGACATTGGCTTTGTTCTCACAGCGATGGTCTATGAAGTTGCTTCCAGGCCAAGCGTTCTCCAACTCCTTACCTTGGCGACCTCATTGCATTATATGTGGCAGAACCAGGGCCTGCTGAGGCCAGGACGGCCCAGCAACTACAATGGCAGGTGGCCCAGAAGTTGCTCCCAAATCATGAGTGCCCACCCCATCATTGGCAGCATAATGTCATTTTTCCCAAACTGTGTGTCATGACCCACCAGCCTAACACACAGTTTGGGAAATACAATGCGGGTGATGACGCAGGGCGCACAACTTGGACGCAACTTAACCCCTGCTAACTGGGCAAGAGGCACTTTTACAAGTGGTGTTCCTCTCATACTTACCAGGGGGAAGGATAATTGTCCCTCTTCACCCCTGTGCAGTGCCTTTTGTAGTGGCTGCTGCTGGTGGTGTTCTGCCTTTTTTTTTTTAAGATTGTGAGCCTTTTGGGACAGGGAGCCGTTTAACTTTATTATTTGCCTGTGAACAGCTTTGTGAACTTTGTGTTGAAAAGTGGTATATAAATACTGTTGATTGATACTGTTGATTGACTGGCTTCTGGGCCAGCCACCATCAGTGAGGGTCAGTGAGCCTGTGAGGGGAATCATTATTCTAGGCCAGGGGTTTCAAACTCATTTCATACAGCGGACCAAATAGCATGCATAATGTGTGCTGAGGGCAGAAGTAATGTCATTAAGCAGGTCATGACCAGAAATCAGAACTTTTTCTCACTTAGGAATTCACTAGCTGCAAACAGAAGAGGAAATTTGCAAATCTTGATAATATTTTCAAGATATGAGAGAGCGCAATTATCATGCAGACTGCCTTTTTAGCAGCGACACCTCAGCACAGCGCAGCAGCAAGGGTCGAATAAAGGGCTTCCACAGGCTACATCTGGCCACCTCTCATAGGAGCACCATGAGCCCATTGACAGTCCAAGATCTGTATGACATCTGGGAATCTGGATCTGGCACTGTTGTGAACCATCGCTGTTGATAAGGGATATGCAAATATTGTAAAACATAAATAAATGAAAACAAACTCAATGTAGAGGATCACACTGGGATCTAAGCAACTCACGACAGCCATGTTAGACTCTGGGCAAGGTCCACCTGACTCCACTGACCCCTGAACCCTCAGGCAGTGGTACTGCCCAGAATACAACTAGTTCAGTGGCGGCATTCAGCCGGTACGCTGGGCGGGACTTACCTTTGAGCAGCAGTCCGCCCGTTGCGTAATGGCGCATTCCGCCGCTTTCCCGTTACGCAGTGGGCGGACTGCCGCTCAAAGGTAAGTCCCGCCTAGCGTACCGGCTGAATGCCGCCGCTGAACTAGGTGGTCAGCAATGGGATTTCATGGGGGCCCAGTGGAGGGCTTTGCCCCAGGGGTTCCAGCAACCATTTTTAAGAAACATCTAGAACAGTGGTTGTCAAACATTTTAACACCAGGACTCATTTTTCAGAATGACCATCTGTCCAGAACCCACCAGAAGTGACGGCAACAGCCAGAAATGCCATCATTATGATGCCAGAGCCTGCTGCTTTCCTGAGAATGCAGCAATCAGTTGGGTGATTTCTCATCCATTTCCCAACAGCAAAGTGAATCAGAAAGAAACAGGCCTATTTACAACCTTGACACAAGCAAAACAACCACATAGCCCTCCCCTTTTCCAACATCCTATCTTCCCATACTTTCAATATGGCTGCTCTGGGTACTTTGCAACCCACCTGAAATTGGCTCGCAACCCACTGGTGGGTCCTGACCCACAGTTTGGGAACCACTGGTCTGGACAACATATTCAAATATGGTCTGAGAAAGAAACACAAAGTACAAAACTGAATGTGTGGTTTTATTATATTTAAGTTTCTATTCTCTATGGAGCTTAAATATGTCTATCACATAGTTAATAGTAATGCCATTTTACATGTTTGATACACAGTACAGGACTAAAGACGAGGCAAGGGAGTGCTGGAAAAATTAAATGTTTCCTCATTGCAAGTATAATCAATTCTGCAGCACCACTGGAAAAAAAAAAAACTTCAACCAAAAGATTCAAATGTCAGCACTACAAGAGCTCTTCTTTTAAAGAGACCAAAACACACACCCTATGTTAAAGAATCAAGAAGAAAAAAACCCTGACTTTTAATATATTTAAGATTTGATGCAAGATTAAAAATACTAATAATTTTAATGTCCTGTTTCAAATTAATAAATATAATATAAAAATATACACCACTTCATGAGATGATGGGCTGAGTTTAAGAGGAAGTTAAATTTCACTTTCAAACGTATGCAGATATGTCTTTAAAGAAAGGATTTCTGTGTAGCTTCGGCTGGTCTTACGGAAGAAGTCCAAGCTGGTGAGCTGCTCGATATCACGTACTCTGGCTGTGTGCATTTTCAAGAGATCTTCAACCCATCGAGATTCATCTTCCATGTTCTGAAATTGAAAATATTCTCAACTTAGGATGTGTTTTTTTAATCTTTCAAAGATGTTTCACCTTTCAAAATCATGTAAAACCTAATCTTTGTAGAGAGAGTTTATAATCTGGTGAGAAACACTTGCAATAAGGTTAGTTTGCATCTTTTTAAGTCTATGTTGACTTCATACTATACTTGAGTTCATAAGTGGCTCTGAGTTAATAGCAAAGGGCCAAATCCTATCCACCTTTCCAGCACTGATGCAGCCATAATGGAGCCTTGAGGTTGAGGAACCAATATCTTGAGGAGGCCTCCATGACTGCCTCCCACCCCACCAAGGAATGCAGCACACACACCCATTGGTACAGTGACATCAGCACTGGAAATTTGGATAGGATTGGGCCCTAAATCTTACAGAAACAGTCTCTCATTTTCATGATTTGCAAAAGAATGTACAATCCCTTTGAGATGGCCATTCCAGCATTTCTCAATTGTGTACTCCCCCCAGGGGCGGACCTAGTCAAAATGGCGCCCGGGGCACCCAATAGAAGTGCGCCCCCATGGGAGCCCAGGTCTACCCACCAGAAACAGCCCTGGGTAGACCTGGGCACCACAGAGCCCAGGTCTACCCATTGGGACCAGCTGCGAGTAGACCTGGGCTCCCCTCGAGGGAGCCCAGGTCTACCCATTAGAAACGTTCGCGAGTAGACCTGGGCTCCCCTTGAGGGAGCTCTGGTCTATCCATTAGAAATGGCTGTGGGTAGACCTGGGCTCCCTTCAAGGGAGCCCAGGTCTACTCGCGGCTGGTCCCAATGGGTAGACCTGGGCTCCGGAGCCCAAGTCTACCCGCACAATGTTGCGGGGGCCACTGGCGCCCCCCTAGACGGCCCCAAGATGGCACCCAGGGCTCTTGCCCCCCCTACCACACCCTAGATCCACCACTGACTCCCCCCCCAACCCCAACCTCCACTCCTCATCCAATGGGCAGCAAAGTCATATTTTAGGAACTGCTTTCGGCCTTTTCTGTGATCTGCTCAAAAAGGCGTTTCTTGGATGTGTGTGTTTCCTAGGTGGGATGCAGTTAACTTGAAACCTGGGTGCTAGCATTCCTAGCAGGTTTTTGCGCTCACTCCTTCCCTGCTGAAAAGAATGTGGAATTACAGGCCCTGCAGAGATGGGCACGGCATGGCATCAGTGTATGATGTTGTGTGTCTGTTTTTGTGTGGTGTCTTTGAGGCACCTCCCCATGGTTAGCAGAGGTGCCCCTTGTCATGCAACTCATTCTCAGCGGATGGCAGGGAAGTGTCCCCAGCACTGACCGTTCATTGACCCTGTACCTGCCTCCACTCCCTTGTCTGTTCACCCTGGTGGCTCTTCTCTGGTTGCTGGTGATGAGGCTGGGTGGATGCTGTGATTTGCCCCTTGAATATCCCATTGAGGTCATGCCAATGATCCATCAAGGTGAGAACACTGCTTTGTGGGTGGCAGGCTGTGTCGAGATTCCCATGGACATGGCTGGTGCTGCTGGGTGGGGCTGCGACAGTGTTTTTGGGAGGGCTGCCCTGGTGTGGTATTGCCTGGGTGGGCTTACAATATGATGGACGTTGCACTAGCATCCGTGCAACATCGGTGCATTGGGCCTTTGACGGTCAGAACCACTCAGTACTTTTGCAATTCATTCTCTCTCTCTCTCACTTTCTGTCTCTCTCTCTGAGCAACTTATCTATATTGATCTATCCATTCCCCCCCCCCCCCGTCCACAGGAACTTCCTTTTTATATGGGCAGCGCAATCCTAGAGGGGGTGGAGCGCTGATGCAACGTTGCTACATCGGCGCGCCACCATTAGCGCCGACGCAGGAGCGCCTAGCAACACCCCCACGTTGGCGCTAAAGCAACAGGACCAACGCTGCTGGCAGCACCGGTCCTGTTGTGTCCGCGCAGTGCTTCCCACGCGTCGGCTGAAGCCAGCCGGCGTGAGGGATTCTCTGTCCTGTATCGGGATGGGGAGGCGGGAGGGGAGACTTGGGTGGGCTTGGGAGGTGGCCGTACAGCCACACCCTAAGCCCATCAGTGAGGCCCCAATTCTGGTTGCGCGGTCTCCTCGGTACTGTTTAGGATTGCACGCTAAATGTCAGTACCGAACAAAACAGAATAGCTTCATTTTTCTCCTTAAAACCACTCTCTTCTTCTCTTCTGACTTCTTATATTTAAGCAAGCAGCTCAGTTTGACAGTATACATGAGCAGGAAATTCACTGTTCTGCATTCAGTCCAGATGTTCAAGATCAACACATTACGGAATTATAAGAGGTTTACGACTTTAAAATGAACAACAGTTTCTCTGCTTTTTCCAAACCAAAATCCATATTTTGACACTCGCTAAATGTTATGTCAGACAGCCCATTATTACCACTTAGTGGAACCTTGTGACTATGAAGTGAAACCAGCTCTACTATTGCTACCAAGAAGGTAGTAAAGATTGGCTTTGCCTCTTGAGTCTGACTCAATTTTTAATTTAATTTTTTTAATTTAATTTTTTTAGATTGTGAGCCCTTTTGGGACAGGGAGCCATTTAACTTTATTATTATTTGCCTGTAAACCGCTTTGTGAACTTGGTGTTGAAAAGCGGTATATAAATACTATTGATTGATTGATTGATTGACTAGAGATGACTGGCTCCCCACATTGATGCATGTAGCCACTAGGTGGTGCTGTGCTATTTGAAGCAATCTTAAAATACTGTGCAAAGGTAAATGGAAGAAGCTCCGTTTCGGTTACTAGGACAGATGTAGTCAGGGTTAATAACAATGATGCTGCTAAGCCAGAGGACAGAAAGGCTTGGGACAGTGGGAGCTCTGCGACTGCAAGTGCGCTTCCCATGTCTTTGTTGTACTTTGTTTTGTCTTCCAAAAAAGCAGCCACAAAGGAAGGGTGATTTGTGTAAGAGCTACACAGAAGTGTTGTTGTGTGTGAACCTTTGCCCTCCTGTAGATCCCCCAATGCAAATCATTTCCCAAAGCTGCCATCTGGTGGCAGGAAAACCATTCACCAGGTAATCAACAGAGGTTCACCCTTTCCCTCCTGCTTTACATCCATGCTGCAGCCCTTATCTAAGAGCACAATCCTAACCTTGAGTTAGGCTGGCACAGTAAGGCCAGCAATGTTTGGCTGGCACAAGTATGTTTGTAAAGTATGTAAAGTATGTTTGGACCACTCTCGGAGTCAGAGAGGCCAGGACACAGATGTGCACCATCCTCCCTGACTCCGAGAGTGGTCCTGACATGCTTTATGATAGCCCTTGTGCTACTTCGCTGGCCTAACTGTGCTGGCCTAATATAACTCCAGGTTAGGATTGCGCCCTAAATCCGACACTCCTGAAGCTATTATTTTGAAGTGGGGAGACTCCAAGGCTCTAAGGCCGCCATGACAACCCCTACTCCTGCCCCCTAGATTAAACCAATTTGGCTCCCCTTTACAATTCTCAGATATTTCTCTGGAGGAGGAACCCTGTACAGTAATTCGCTGCCAATTTGATTTCTTGAAATTTTTTCTTTCAGTCTTAGCTCAAGCCTTGGAATATCTAGTCTGGTCCCAAGAACACGATTTCAGGTCAGAGTAAATCACAGAGGACATTTGTCTGGTATTCCTGAAAGAATCAAAAGCAGCTGCTCGATTTGTCCATCAAGAAAATGTTCATGACATGTATATCTGTATACAGCAAACGTATTTTAAATAGCGCTGTCTTACAAATATAGTAAATCCACAGTTACAAGCCTATTAAAATGTTTTCTAGCCCCTCTGGCCAACCATTCTATATTAGTCATTTGTGGCTTTTAATTTAGGTAAAGCTTGCATGCCGGATGGCCTGGAAGCAATTCATATTTGCCACCACAGGTAACCTGGCAAATGGCTATTTATAAGCTTGAATTAATGCCATTTTGCAAAGCAAAAGTATTTACTCCATAAGCTAAAACAGAAATATAAGCACAGGAAGCTTCCAGTAAGACCCTCTTTAGTCTTGGGCTACAATATGTAGGACTGCAGTTTCCATCCCATGCAAACATTCAGGGCAACAAGCTTTCTTTAATAGCTCCTTTATTAACTTCCTTTAATAACTCAGAAGGCTGTAATTGTGAGCCAAGGAACAGGGAAGGTCGGTGGATTAACCCTTTCCCTGCTGGCCAATTTTCTGCTCAAGGTTTGTTCTCTGCTTGTTAAGATGCATCTGAAACCCAGCATAGGAAAAAGAAGCTGGGAGAAGGTATTCTGAACAGAACAGCCAGCCAGGAAAAATACAGGTTGAATCTAATTATCAGCAGATTTTATATCCGTGGATATGGCTCAGTGCAGGTCCCCTGGACCCGTGCTGAGCAAGATTAGGCTCCACATGAAGCCTCTGTCTGAAGGCAACCAGAGCTATGCTTCAGCCACCTCCAGAAGCTCTTCTGAGGCCCGCAGAAGCCGAACATGGGCAAATGTGGTCTAGGCAGGCCTCACAATGGCTGTTTTGGCCAAAAAAAAGGTTCATTCTGGTTTTGGTGAAAACCAGAAGTGACTTTTTTAATGCCTTTTAAAGCGTTATGAGGCCTGGGGAAGCCTCAGAAAGCCCTTCAGACCCAACTGGAGCATAGCTCTGGTGTGGTTCAGAGGGAGTACGTAGGCAAGATCCATGGGTTTAATTATTACCTATGGATTTTTTAATCCATTTTTTAAACAGATCCCTCGCAGATAAAAAGTCCTCACCTGTCTGTGCATCCACCCCTGCCATTTTTGAGTCATGACTTCCCAAGGCTGGATTTCAGTCTGAAAAAGTAGGGTGGTTGCACTGGAGTAGAAGACACGCACTGGAGTCTAACAAACCATGCAACCATATTCATCTCTTTCTACCATCTTCTCCCACACACTCTTTCCTTGCTGACACTGTAGAAAATCATCACTATCACCACCACATGTGAAGACTCATTATTATTGAGCATCATTCAAATCATTGACATTAAGTTCTTTTAAACAGCGCATAAAACCTTCAAGTCACTGGAGGTGAAGCACACCAATTAGTGCTCTCATCTGAAAGAAGCTGAGTACAGAACTCTACATTCAAGCTTAAGTCAACAGAGCAGCTGGTGAAAACAGCCTTCTGCTTGATTTTCTCACAACAGATCACTTTTGCTGTGTAAGTCTGGCTTAATGAGCACAAGCTGTAAAGTACAGGTAAGAGAAACCCAAACATACACAAACACATACACACACACATATGCCCTGGATTTATGGGTCAGTGATTTAGTACTCTGCCTTGTAGAGAGCCAAGAGTTTCACTGTCTGATTCCATGTCATTTATTTATGCAATTTTAGGGTTCTAATTTGTGCATGTACTAGTTTTGCTTTAGGTGATGGTAATAGTTTCATGGTGGTTTATTGTTGCTCTGTGGACTCACATACTGGGATAAGAAGGTAGCTTGTCTACTATTACCAGCCAGACTAATAAGACTAATATCAGCAGACAAACAAGACTGAGGACACTGTAGAAACCTTGGCTCCTGTTCGTTGATTGCACAGGAAAAATCAAGAATGCTGGTCCAACTTACATTGCAACTCTCATCATTGTCAGGCCGGTGAGGAAATATATAAGACAACACAGACAGGGGCCCATCACACTTGTCAGCAGGCTGGGTGAAATCTAAACAGCTTGTTATAATACTGTAGTAGTGGGTTGGAACCGGGATTGAGCTTCCTTCCACATACCTAGAAGAAAGGAGGGATTGCACGACATGACTACAGTGGACATGTGGAAAAAGATTCCAGGCATAGGGATATAGGCATAGGGATTAGTGTTCATTGCAAACCACACAGCCTTTTCGTATGAAGCAAATAGAATATACCCAACATAGAAAAAAGCCAGTGCATCAGTTGCTTTTCCTTCCCAATGTGTACTCCAAACAATTGTTTTATTGTTTGATTCCCTTGGTTGCTTTATTGAATTCTGAGAGCTGCCTTGAATCCCCCTCAACAGAGAGAAAGTTGGCATTAAATTCTGCTAATAAATAACAAAACCATCCTTCTCAAAGGAAAAAAAAAGTATTTATCCTCAAGATATATAAAGGTGTATGCTCAAAATGTCTTTAAAGTAGCAGTTAAGCAGATTCTCTGAGCACTCTCTTAGGAATACCAGGGGGGAATTTCCCTTGAAAGCAAGTATACAGGCCTGCCTCGGTATCTACTAATTCAGTATCCACTGTTTCAGTTATCTTTGGCTGTCATGGACACTGGGATACCTATTAAAAAGATAGGGGAAAATTAAACAAATCTCCTTTTCACCTTGCTGCAGCAAAACCACTGATGCTCCCCTATCTTTAAAAAGTTGTCCCCAGTATCCACAGTTTCAGGTATCTGGATGTGTGTGTGTCTGCCTGGAACGGAAAACCAGTGGATACTAGGGCATGCCTGTATATTGAAATGCATTGGGAATAGAGAAATATCAATTGAGCTCCTCATACATGGAGATTCTGGCCTGCTAACTATCAGTTACAAAAAAACAACAACACCTGATGTGTAACAATGAGAGCTTCACGGAAGATGCTTACTGCTTTATTTTGTCCGGTGTGTCATGTAAACCATCAAAATCATAATCAAAGATCGGTCCACTTATAACGTTGACTCCATTCCGCTCAATGGCATATCTCTTCACCAATACCCGTTGAAAGTAATTCCACACCTCTGTATTAAGACACAAGGTTATAATTAATAATTAGCTGGGGTCACCGGAGGCAGGTTGTAGGCACAGTTCTTAATTTAATTGCAATTTGCACCCCTTTACTTTTCTCACATGCACATGAGTGGTTACGATTCATTTGGATGGGAAAAAATATAAAGTGCTTCACTTGGGGATCTTATTACCGTGAGCCCTGACTACAAAATAGTACTCACAACAGGAATTCTGGGGGAAGAGGGGGCCAATGGATTGAGCTCAGATACACAGGCTGCAATCCTATGCATGCTTTTCAGGGAGTAAGCACCACTGAACACATAGGACTTGCTTCTGAGTAGACACGCATAAGTTTGTCACACCATGGGCATTTTCCTGGGATATTACAAAAATCACTTCTTAGAGATGTCAAAAGAATGAAGATTATACATGGGATAAGGACATCCAGTAACTCTGAAAATAAATGGATCTATATCATTTTTTGGACCAGATAAAATGCATTTTAAACCTGTTTGCACCCCAGTAGGCAAGCCTTTAACAAAAGGTCAATCAACATTTTAATTGATACAAGTTATATATAGAGCTTCATTTTATTATACCACTGTGATTACATAAAACCTTTTAAAGCGATTCTTAAAAATAACTTTTAAAATCATGTGACATATTTAACATTAGCTCATTTATGCATGTGTATTTCAAAAGTAGTAAAGATAAGAAGTTTTTCCTTGCTTTTTGGTTAAACACCAAACACAAGTATAGATTTATTTCAGATTCATTTAATTTCTCTGAAGGGAAGTCGTCTTGTTTGTATTCTTATTTTCCCCTTTCAGTCTGTGACAAAGGAAATACACAGTGCCATTCTGAGGCTGGTGTTGTAATGGGTATTATACAGCTACTGCATTGTTCTTTCCCCACAAATGATGGATTTTTCTTGCTGCCTCTCACAGAAATGCACATTTGCATCAGTACAGTAGCATTTTTAATAATCTAGCTGGGTGGATCATGCTGTATGTTCTTTGACAAGGGGATTTTTTTTAAAGGGATTTAAAAGCTCTCAGCATACCAGTGTTCACCATCTAAAATACTTACTCTTGAAGGCAGGATACATTGGAATGACATTTGTTACTAGAAAAGCATCATATTTTGCTTCTGCCGAGGAACTCAGGTCTGAAAATGAGAAAGTTGACATATCCTGTCAGAATTCCTGCATGCATTGAGTATATCCAAGAACCGACGAAAGGCTTATTGTAGGGTTATTGTAGGGCTAGGAAGACTTTTTTCTGCACTAGAGACCTTTTGCAGAAAAAAATATCAGGGGATGAAATATGACGTGCTCCTTTGTTATAATACAGTATAATTCAGTGCTCCTACAAGAAGGTGGGAGCACTGAAATATATGCAGGGCAGGGAAGGGATTATCGCAGCGATCCAATCCCCAGGATGGCGCTACTGCTGGAGGAGGAGGGTTTTTTCCAACTTACCTAAGTGAATGCTGCCCTCTGGAGGGTGTGGGGAACCCCACAGATGCCTCTGCAAGGTTCCCCAAGCCTCCTAAACAATTTTTAAAAATTCAGAGCCATTTCTTGTTTTTGATTGAAAACTGGAAGTGGTTTTTTTTTATCATTATCATGTTTTTTTTCTGTTTAGGAGGCTTGGGGAGCCCTGCAAATGCATCTGCAGGGCTCCCCATATCCCCCAAAGGCTGAAAAAAACCCTCTCCCCAGGCATAGCATAATTCTGGGGATCACATCGCTACCTTCCCCCTCCCCCTCCCCTTAAAGGGGCAAGGACAAGTGTTCCCCTGGCTGGTGGGTTGTGGGTAATAATTTAGTACCAAAGAAACTTCTAAAACCAGGATTGTTTCCTAACACCTCAAACAAATGCAATTAAAAATGGAGCAAAGCAACTAGAATAAGATTTGTTCTCCTTTCTGCGACATGGAGTAGTGTTCAGAATTTTTGCACCTTGTGAAACCAAAGCAAGAGCTATAAGCACAGCATAAACTTGTATGCTCACACCTCTGATTTGCAGAGCACACACACACACACACACACACACACACACACACACACACACACACAATTTCAAATGCATGGACAATCTAATGCCATTCAGGTGTTCTGGGCAGTTCTAAGGACTTCCATCTTCCTTGACAAACATGATGCACAATCATCCATTCAACAGTCCCCAGGCTTATACTTTGCTGGATATTAAGGGCAAAGAGACATGGTGCTATTCAGTCTGATTTCGTGGGAACTAGAGGTATAGAAAGCTCCAAATTAAATAAATTGCTGCAGCAAAAAGCTGCAAGGTTTCACTCATGAGCCCACATCCCACCTTAATTTTGTGTATTAATATGGCATTAGACAAACATGCAAAATATAGAAGTCATCATAGGACATTGTGCTGACATCCTGTGTAAGCTTACGTGGAGGAAAGAGGAATCCATAAGACATTTGTCTGTCCACTCTGTAAGCTGTGCAGGTCTGGCTATTGCTTGGAGAAATGCGCAGGTCAGGCCTTACGCAGTTGACCAACTGCTCCGGGACCCCAGACAGCTCTGCCTACATTGAAAGATGGAAGGGGGTGGGGGGTGGGAAATGGCGCTAGGTAAGACCAACCTGTGTACATCACTTTTAAAGAGTCTCTAGCATTTTATGCAAGGTCTTTGGTAGAGTTACAGCCCAATCCTATCATTCTCGTGCTCTGGCTGCACAGCCCGACTTATGGCATTGGAAAACATGATGCTTGACAATGTGCTGCAGGAAATGGTGCTGGCTGTGTGTGGCAATGGCCTCCTTGGAGCCCCTAGCCAGTGGTGTCATCCAAAGGATTTAGAAACCGGTACTCACTTTTGATTGGCACTTGTCCAAATGCCAAACAAATAATGATTTAGGCCAGCTCAACTTCTAGAAACCGGTACTCGCGTAGTGGTGCGTAGTGGGTGCATGACATCACTGCCCCTAGCGCTAGTAAGTCAGTGGCAAGGGCAGGCTGTGGGCAAGAGGGGAGAATGGGAGGAGCAGGGGCATTTCTGAGCAAGTAGGAAGCAAGGAGTGGATCCAGTGGAAACGAGGCATACCAGATCTTATCCCCTCTTTTAAAAACATCCCTGCCCTTTTTCTCTCTAGGCAGACCAGGAAGTTCTGGTCGAGGTAAGTTGGGATGTTTGCATATAAAAAAGTCAAGTGAGCTTTGGTCCGTAACATGGTACTGTAGCCTCCAAAACATCCTGTGACCCCGTGTTAGTCTTAATCATCGGCGGCATTCAGCCGGTACGCTGGGCGGGACTTACGTTTGAACGGCAGTCCGCCCGTTGCACCACGCCGCGTTCCGCCACTTTCCCGCCCGCCGGAAAAGTACAAACATACGAAGTACCAAACATAATGACCTGTTTTGAAATGGTGTATGAGGTCCACAGAGGCATCAAGAATGTTTCACTGTAGCCACTTTCAAAGTCATGGTGATGCAAGATACTGTATTTTGTCCGATAAAGAACAGCAGGGCGACCGTAAAGGAGGTGCTTATCTGCAAGTCCAAAAAAATTATGCATGGGGCAAAAAATTAAACACATTCATAAAAATGATTTTACAACACTCTCCCACTCCAAACACACACACACACACACACACACACACACACACACCATTATTTTAACATGCTTATACCTCTCAATTCATGCAAAGACAAACACTCTCAGAATGTGAAAATTACAGTGCATGGGTGTCCTGCACCCCAAAAATGCATATTCTGTGACAAAGACATTTCACACCCGTCCCCTTTACTTCTGTTTGCAATGAGTAGGAATTCCTAGCATCCCCCACTCTCATTCATTCTGAAGAGAATTGGCATGGAACAGGGAGGCTGCGTGGCCATGAATTTCATAAATAAAGAGAAGGGGAATTAGGGGTGTACCCACTTGCTCACAATTTCCCCACCAAAGCAAGTCTGTAAGCATTAACACATCCCAATTATTCTTAAGAGTGAATGGCCTGAGTGAAGGTTAGCCATACAATTTTAATACTTTGGCTGGATCAGAGTCTAATGGGCTGATGCCATAACTCTCACTACACCAACACATCAACAGGTCAAAATGTGGCATTGGTGCATCTCTAGCTACATCACACAACAGGATACTATGTCTACATGGTAGCAATGTTACAAGAAATCAGAGAAAATTGGCATGCGCAAAAATATTTAAGGATTAGGCAGCAGTGTTATGCTTCCGGAATGCTGGGCGGGACATCCGGGTGATCGACAGCCCGCCCATTGCGTTCTGCAGCGTTACGCCGTTTGCATAACGTACGCAAGCGGCGTAATTGGTTAAGCAAACGGTGTAATGCTGCGGAACGCGACGGGTGGGCTGTCAATCACCTGGATGTCCCACCCAGCGTTCCGGCAGCATAACACCGCTGGGATTAGGGCAATAATCAGGAAATATTTACATTTATTGGCTTCTTTCAATGCATTTAAAATCAAGCTTTGGTGGATTTGTTGAGTCTAGACTGTAATCCAATTAAGTGCACAATCCTAAGCAACTTTTCAACACTGTGGTAAGGGCAATGCAGCATTGAGGTAAGGAAACAAACATTCCCTTATTTTGAGGGGGCCTCTGTGACTAGACTCCACTGCAGGATGCTGCACATGCCCCATTGGCATAGATATGCCAATGCCGGAAAGTTGGTTAGGACTGCGCCCTAAATTTGTTAAATAGGCAAGTCATTGTTTTTTAGCCTCAATTTCCCCTTTGTAAAATGGGAACATTGCTTACCATGTGCATTAACACGGAGAATACTATATTCTAGGCCAGTGATCTTCAACCCTTTTCATGCCATGACCCCAATCAATCAATCAATCAATCAATCAATCAATCAATCAATCAATCAAGAGACTGGGGACTCCACTGTCATTCCCACCCACTCCCAGGACCCTATCTGCCCATCCCCATTACCGCCCACTCCCTGCTCCCAGCACTGTTCACTGTAACTAAATGCAGGTGGACCTGCAATATCTGTGGATTTGGGACCAGCCTATTTCAAAATCTGCAATTTCTGACCCCACAGGGGAGGGACCCACCTGGACCCTCCATCTGCTGGTCCCTGAATGGATACACCAGATACACCTTTACCTGGTGGTGCTATAGTCTGGTGGTCTTCAACCTTTTTCATTCCTGTAACTTGCTGCAACCCTACCACTGAGGCTTCGCAACCCCATTGGGGTCCCAATCCCAAGGCTAAAATTAATATATTAATATAATATATTATATTAATATAAATATATTTTACATATTAATGTAAAATTAACTATAATAGTTTTAATGTAGTTTTTTAAATTATTGTTTTTTAATGTACAATTGTAATTTTTATTGTATTTTATTTCTATTGTTGTAAGCCGCCTTGCGTGCCTATGGGCAGAAAGGCGGGGTATAAATTTAATTAATAATAATAATAATAATAATAATAATAATAATAATAATAATAATAAAAAAGAACACTGTTCTCGGCAGACAATTACTAGGTAGAAATCCAGCCAGCCCACATAAACCTTTCTAATCCAGCTTCTAATGAATCTGGCCTGATCATGCATATCATTTGCAGCTAGAAGGTAAGTCTGTGGATTCTGCTGCTTCCCTACCACTTTAAAATTACAGTTTTATCAATCCAGACGCAAGAAAATAGACTTTTTTCACAGAGTCTGTCACTGGGTCCTTACCTTCTGTTCCTTTGACATGAAGACGCCTATTCAGTTCATCCAACCTATTCTGTTATAGAAAGAAAGAAAGAAAGAAAGAAAGAAAGAAAGAAAGAAAGAAAGAAAGAAAGAAAGAAAGAAAGAAAGAAAGAAAGAAAGAAAGAAAGATCAGCAGCTGAAATAAATAACAATTTTGTATGTTCCATTTCCCCTATTTTCAGAGCAAAGAAACATGAGCCCTGTGAAAACAGGCATTTGTGAAAGCGGCATTGTATTAACCTTGCAAAGGATACGTCGGAGTTTTGGAAACAGGCTGGATCAGAAGGACGCCAGAATTCTTGGTCCCGTGCCTTCTCTTGCAGGGCAGGGAAACAATTCTCTATTTGGTGTAGGTCAAGTAACACAACTATACCCAGCACATTGGTATAGACTTGCCAGGTGTCCCTTATTATAAGGGACTTCCCATATTTAAGATTTAAAAATCATGTCCTGTATCAATGTTGAACGGGACTTTAAAAATCCCATTCTAAAATTCTGCTGCTGTTGCTACTGCCTCGCCACGGCTAAAAGCATAATTTTTATATTATTTCTGGTAACTTGGTTTTATAGAAAGCAGTATCCCGATACCTGTGTGTCCCTGTCGCGTCTGTCATGGCAGGGCAGCGGAGATCCCCAATGAGAGCCGGGTGTGAGGGTGGCAATGGGGTTTGGCTGTACTTACGGCGCCTCGGAAGGAAGCTCTGTTGGTTTGCTCAGGCTCTTTAATCTGGTCAGCACCTTTACATTCATTGAGCCCTGTTGCCCCACAGGGCTCTCTCACAGTCTATAGCGAGCAGCGCCGCATCTGGCGTGCTCGCAGGTCTGGTCTGGGCCCCCTGCGTAGAGTGGCTGGGTCTTGTTCCTCACTGCAGGGGTTGTAGCCCAGTAGGTCGAGCTGAAGGGCAGCCACTTCCCCAGGGCCGGGTCTTGCCCCACTGCATCTGCTCGGTCCTGGCCCATGCGGGGGTGGTCAGGACCCTTGCTGGCGTCCTGTCCGGGGAAAGACCCCTGTTGGACAGAGTGGCCTCCCCCGCCAGAGGCCTCCCCAAGTGTGGGCTCCAAAGCCCGTATGGGTAAGGAGGTTGCGAGCCTCCCTGCACGTCCTTTCCCCCAGCCAGCCTGCCAGAGAGTGCCCCTTCCAGCCAAGCCGGGCTTCCTTTTAAGGCCCAGGCTCCACCCCCAGGCCCTGCCCTTTCTTCCCTGTGATCTTCCCTTGAGACCATCCCCTGCACCTGCCCTCCTGGCCACAGGTCTGGATAGGCCCTGTTCTTCCCTGGGTGTAAGAGCCTCCAGCCTCCCATGGGTGGCGAGGCCTCCTCGCTTGGCCCCTTTCCCAGGGCCGAGTATCTCCAGGGGTCGCTCTCCGCAAACCCCCTCTGGCGGTGGTCGTCCTGGTCCTGTCTGGGGCGACAGTCCCTTATTGTCATTTTGAAAACCTGGCAAGTCTACATTGGTAGCATGTCTTAAATGGATTTGTGCGGGATACAGCAGCAGCCAAGCTACGGCTGTATTCAACACACAATTCAGCCTGCTTATATCAGGGAGAGAGAGAGAGAGAGAGAGAGAGATTGAAAGAGATGTTACCCTTGCTAACTGGGCAAGAGGCACTTTTTCCAGTGGTGTTCCTCTTATATTTAGCAGGGGGAGAGTAATTGCCCCTCTTCACCCCTGCGCAGTCTTTCTAATGGCTGTTGCTGGCGGTCTGCCTTTTTTTTAGATTGTGAGCCCTTTTGGGACAGGGAGCCATTTAAACTTTATTATTACTTGTTGTTGTTCAGTCGCTAAGTCGTGCCCGACTCTTCGCGACCCCCTGGACCACAGCACGCCAGGCCTCCCTGTCCTCCATTAGCTTCCGGAGTTCACCCAATTTCATGTTCATCGCTTCGGTGACACTATCTAACCATTACTATTATTTACATTAGTAAATATTATTACTATTTGCCTGTAAACCGCTTTGTGAACTTTGTGTTGAAAAGCGGTATATAAGTACCTGTTGATTGATTGATTGATTGATTGATTGATTGATTGATGTTGCACAAAGGCTTCTCATGTGGTGAATCTAATGGCCCAATCCTAGCCTGGGTCGGTGCACTGGATGTAGGCGGAGGCTTCCGCTGCGTTGAGTGCTACAGTTGTGGACCAAGCCGATCAGCAGAGGCAAGAAACGAAAAACTTACCTTCCTGGCTGCCACATGGTCCCCAATGGCAGGATCTATGCCAGGCATTGCTGGCATAGCCCTAAGCAGCCTGCTGGGCCAGCATATCGGGCCAGGCCAGGACAGACAGTAGAGCAATCTCTTCAGCTTTTGCTAAATCCGAAGAGGAGCTCCATTGAAACAATCAATCAATCAATCAATCAATCAATCAATCACTAGTATTTATATACCGCTTTTCAACACAAAGTTCACAAAGCGGTTTACAGGCAAATTATAACATTAAAGTTAAATGGCTCCCTGTCCCAAAAGGGCTCACAATCTAAAGGAATGGAGAACACCACCAGCAACAGCCACGAGAAAGACACTGTGCAGGGGTGAAGAGGGACAATTGCTCTCCCCCTGCTAAATATAAGAGGACACCACTTGAAAAAGTGCCTCTTGCCCAGTTAGCAGGGGTTAACATTCTACAGCCTGATGCTGTTTCACCAAGACTGTCTTACATTGCAAGGAGAATTATCACTATCTGACGATGGACAGATCCAGGTTCCAGTACAGATCCAATGAATCGGGAGAATTACTGGTTTCCAGATGGTGACAACTCAAACATCTGATACCGTGATGCATTTCATATTTCTGGCAGATGTTAAAAGGCAATTACCTCATGGACCTCCCCAATATGAACAGCAACCATGAGCTCACCTTGTCATCACACGTGCATCCCAAGTCATAGTCAGAGGAAGGTGTTGTGGCTACAGGATAGAGCGGTCTCGCCACTTCTTCTGGCATGGCTGGTTTGTATGTACTGCTCCGCAGTAGGTGATTTAAACTTCCATGAGTGCCGTTATTAGGAACAGGTTTTAACCCAAGCAGGTCTGGCAAGAAAATATTTTTTAACAGGAGAGAGAGAGAAAAAGTGGTAGATAAGATCTTTGATGTCCTACTCCAGTTGCCTCGCTGTGTTTTTGCAGAATTGTTCACAACTTTCTAGGCCAGTGTTTCTCAAACTGTGCATAGGGACCCACTTGATAGGTTGCAGAAAGCTAGGAGAAGCCAACTTGGAAGCTGCAGACCTTCCTTTGGCTATATTCCTTTTGTGAGTCTTAACAGTTTGAATTTTCAAGTAAGGCTTTTTTTTGGGGGGGGGGGGGTTGTTTTTAGTTCAGTGCTTTTGCATAAAATATTTTTCCTAATCTTACATTCTGCCAGGGATGCATCATGGTTGTGCAATTGCTGCAGTCCAAGAATGCCAGTTTGCATTTCAGGAGTGTCCCAATGACAACAATTCCTGCTTGATGATATCACTTCTGGCTATGACATCACTTCCAGGTTAATGACATCACTTGATCCTGACACAAGCGCCATTCTAAAAAGTGGGTCCCAGTCTAAAAGTTTAAAAACCACTATTCTAGACCAAAGAGAAGTACTTAAACTCACACAGGTCTCAGAACAGGCTGAGAAGTTCTTGTTATATCAGAATGCAAGCAGATACAAGCAGACCACCCATGTTTTCAGCTTTTTTAAATGTAAAGTTACTCACCACACATAACATTGTAAAGTTCAATATTTTCAAATGGAGGTACTTTTGTCCTGTATTTAAATGAAGGGCCATAGCCTATAAAGACCGTCTATGAAAGAAAGAACAGCAAGTCAAACAGTTAGGGCTAAATGTGTTCTGCAATTCTATACAAATACAGAAATACAAATATAGAAATGAAAAAAGAAATCTGGCACCAGAATTTAGATCAACGCTGTTTATGGGATTACAATTCTGGTCTGATTACAATTCTGGAAATTTTGATCCAATGGAGAGTGAAAGGGGCCCAAAGAGAAAATTTGTACCCCCTGATAAAATTTTTCACATAGACCCTGCTCAGAGGTTAAATGGGTAGCCACCAGAGGCAGGGCCTTTTCTGCGGTGGTATCCCAAAGTTTCACCTGACATCTGCTCTACTACCTGTTAGGCACAATCCTGCACTGGCCGAAGATGTTGCAAGCGTGCTTTACAGCATATGCCAATGCTGTATCCATCAATTGGCCCCTGGCAGAGGTAAGACTTGCGCCAAGCGGCAGAGGGGCAGTAGGAGGCAGTTTCAAAGATGGGGAAGAATTATTCCTAGGCAGGGGGAGGGCAGAACAGGGGGCGGATTGGTCCTGGAAGGAGTGGAAGGCCTCTTCTGCCATATATTAACCCCTCTTCCTGGGCCAGGCAGCTATACACAGAGCTCCTAAATAGCTGGTGGAGACCCAAGTAGACCCACAAAGGCTGGCTGGGGTGTGACTTGGGATACCCCAGCGGTGTCATGCAGCCGGAACGCTGGGCAGGAGGAACGGGTGAGCGGCAGCCCGCCCGTTGCGTACCACTCCGTTTCGCCGTCTTTCCCGCGGGGAAGACGGCGAAACGGAGCGGTACGCAATGGATGGGATGCCCTTACCTCAAGGAGATATCCAGCTGGCTCCTAGCTAGGACTGGATACTGGGCAGGCCACGTGGCCAGGCTGTGCCAGGGTTAGTTAAGATTGGCTTTCAGTTAAATCTTTCTCAAGCTTTTGCAAAGATACCAGACAGAACTGCTTTATTAAATTTTCAGCTTCAGCCTAGCTTTCTGTTGATTTATTTAAGTGATTAGTATCCTGCCTTTCGCCAGTGGTATTCAAGGAGGCCAACAACATTAAAAAAATATAATAAACATAAATACAGAGAATGTGCAGTTAAACACATTTGAAGTGCCACAGGTAGAATGCAAGATCTCTGTATATACAATGATTATTAAAACCTCATAATAGTTAAAAGTTATAAAAGTGAATTCATGCCCAACCATGCCCACCATTAGTTGCTTTTCAGTACCTGCACCAAATATTCTGCTCCTCCTACCTGCATGCTATTAATCTTGTTGTCATATCCATGGTCTCCACTGAAGAAGCACTTCGTTGCAGTTGCAGCTTTCTTAAAGACTTCCCCAGGCCTCCTAGATATTTAAGATGACTCACTTAAATGTTTTTTTAAAACACATGAACACTGCTGAGCTCAAATACAGCTTTTATTCAACTCCAAATACAGTGGAGAAAGACAGCTGTTCACAACCCATTTGGGACAAGAATGACCAGGCTTGGGACCAATTCTTCAGGCTTGGGACCAATTTTCTACTCCTGCTAACTGGGCAAAAGGCACTTTTTCAAGTGGCGTTCCACTTATATTCAGTAGGGGAGAGCAATTGTCCCTCTTCACCCCTGTGCAGTGTCTTTTCTAGTGGCTGTTGCTGGTGGTATTCTGCATTTTTTAGATTGTGAGCCCTTTGGGACAGGGAGCCATTTAACTTTATTATTACTATTGGCCTGTAAACCACTTTGTGAACTTTGTGTTGAACAGCGGTATATAAATACAGTGCTATTGATTGAATTTCCACTCAGATGATGGTTGCACACAATTTTTAAAAAGGTTTTCCTAACAAGGAACTGTAGGCAATTTTTAGTACACATTACCAATAGTGTCATTGGGGGGGGGGAGAGAGAAGAGAAAGAGCAGATATAAGAGTTTGCAGGAAAACGTTGGCTCCTAGGATGTCAGTTGGTCAAACTTTGTTAAGTACGAAAAATCAAACGCTTCGGCAAAATTAAGACTATGAAAAACAAAAACAGAAGCCTTGCTAAATCTTTGTGGTTGGGATTAGCATATTTTACAGTGTTGATAGCTAGAACAAGGATAATAAACCATGATACTAGGAAACCAAGGACACTGCTGTGAGTGGAAATCTTCCATTCAAATATCCTTGACTAGCATTAGGGATTGGCCAGGTGATGCAATCACCAAGGGCACACACCCACTTTGCTGGGTAGACCCATGCAACCTTAAATTGTTGACAGCACTAATACTCAGTACACTGTCAGGGACAATTGGGGATATAATGGTGGCTTCTGCATGGCCTTTCACCCATAGTCCCCCAGCAGCCTGGTGCCAGCATAATTCAACTCCAAATGTACACATTATCATCTATAGAGCTGGTATTGTGAAGCTTAACAACCATCATGCAGAAATCCTTTGTCTCCACAGCCAAGATATCCTGGTGCACACATTACACAACTGAACTCGGAGCTGTGGATAGGGATCTAAGAATAGTCCGTGTTTTCTCAACCTCATATGTATAACAGGACATATCAAAACATAAGGGGAGAGTCAAAGAGAGGGTTCCTCTTCCTTACTTGGCAACATGCCATCTTCGTTCCACCAACAAATGAACATCCTCAATTCTTCGGTTATTTGCATAGTGCAAACGCTTGGGAAGATGCTGCTTCATATAGGGCTTAAAGTGCTGATCCGGCTTTCTGCACTGAAACGAAACAAGATTTTATAAGGAGTTGTGCAGGACACTATCCAATACACCTGCTGCAAGACTTACCTTGAGAATTTGGCTGCAAACGACATGAAGATATCCTTCTATCACACCTTCTGTGCTAGAAACTGGACAACTAAAACGCTTCCAGGCAAATCTTTCTCTTCTCATTTATTGATTTATAGTCCATTCTATCAGAATGGCTAAGATCAGACAGTGATAAGATCAGAGAGGCTAAAAGCATTTTTTCCCCTCTAAATATTAATAGTCTTGTGCCCAAAGGGTTTGCAATACAATCCCTTATCTGAAAATTCAAAATGCTTCAAAGTGGGATGTTTTTTGAGCGCTGACATGACGCACAAGTGGAAAATTCCACCTCTGACCTCAAGTGATGGGTTACAGACAAATCGCAGGCACACATCCGACTGCTAATTCAGCATTTCCAAGGGGGAAAATACCCACCTAGCCCACTTCAGCTGTGCTATATCCCCAAGATATCTCAATATGGATATGCAAGTATTCCAAAATTAGAAATACTTCTGGTCCCTGGCATTTTGGAAAAGGGGTACTCAATCTTTATAAAACAAACAGCGCAATCCAAACGCTGCCAGTCCTTTGCACTGGCTCCCAAGTGTCGTGAATGTGCCGTAAAGCATGTTCGCTACTTGAGAGCCAACTAGGCCAGCTCATGGACATGTGCTGGCCTAGCAGTGCCAGACCTGAGCCCAGGAAAGGTAAGTTTGTGCCAACTTAGGCAGGCTGGTACAGCGGGCTGAAATGGGCAGAGGGAGAATGGAACAGGGGTGTCTTCAGGTGGGGGAGGGTGGCCAGGGAGGCAGATCAGACTTGGGAAAGGGACAGGCCGCAGCAGCACAGGTCAGATCCTAACCCCTGGACCCAGCTCAACCAGTGTTACTCAGGCCACTTGGATTTATGCCTGCAAAATTGCGGGCTCAGATCCAAGTAGCCCCCATAGGGCGGGCTGCAGTGGTGTCATTCAAACGATTTAGGAACAGGAACTCACTTTTGATTGGCACTTGTAGGGAACCCGGAACCAGCCACGGAGCCCGTTAGGATCCGTTCTGGTCCGTTCCCCCTGAATGACATCATTGCCTTTAACCCTCTGAGTGCCGGCCAACCAAGAAGAAAAGCTCTTTGCAGAGGAATTGGGAGGGGGGAGGAGGGAGAGTGAAGTGGGCGGAGTCAGCCCTAATTTTAACAAGTGGAACTGAGTTCCCCCGCGTTCCCCCTGCATGACATCACTGGCGGGCTGGTGCATAACACAGAGTAAAAGCAATACAATCCCCTTACTCAGAGTTACACCCCGGCTCGGTCCTACCTTGTGCTGGCAAAAAGTATTTTTTTACCTTCCAGTTTACTTGACTCAGAATTCTAGTTTTACTTGACAGACAAAAAGAGAAAAAGAAAACTTCCTCTGCTCACTTTCTCCATGCCATGTATAATTTTATATGGCCATCTCATGATTATGGTCACTTTTTCTAAACTAAAATGCCCCCAAAGCATTAGCCTTTCCTTGTAGGAAAGATGCTGCAGTCCCCCATCATTTTGTTTTCCCTTTTCTACACCTTTTCCAGGTGCAGCACATGGGGTTCCTCATTATGTCGCCTGCTTCACATGCATGTCCAAGGTTTGATGTTTGCAACACTGTTAATGGTTCCGTAACTCAACAGTCTTACAACTGACTGTAATAAATTACTATACTTTTGCTAGCTTAGTATATTTCATCATATATTATTTTTTAAAGTAGCAGGGAGAACAAATGAATACAATTACATGATGAACTGATTTGACTTCTGGTTTCTGAAGAGCCGAATTTTAAGTTCAAGCCAATTTTTTCCCCAAAAAAGCAAACCTAAGGAATATCAATCAAATTTTGCAACAGCATACTGGCTAAATATTTACTCATAAAAGAGTATTTCAATGTCCAAAAGAAGGAATAAATAGACTCGGTTCAGCAAGTCAAAGCATCCAGGCACATGTGATCCAGAAAAGTTATAAAATCTATTACCAGCAGCAAGCTCTGGAAATAATTACAAGTGTTCTTCTAGTCTGCACTCATAAAGGCCCCCATTTATCTAATGAACATCCTGACTAGGCTATGAGCTAGTAGAAGCAACAAAAAATCCACAATTAGTAGCTATAACAAAATGTGTATACTGGATAGAGGTGCATGATTCTTCAAATCCTTAAAAATAAATGATAATGAAAAATGATAATCAAATACTTACTGTGAGATTGGCAACAATGACTTTTGGGTCATCTGTCATCAATGAGGAAAGAGAGCAGAAAAAGAAATGTCAACACACAGCTGAAGAAGTTTTCCAAACTAGCTTTTCTAGTTTGTAGGATTATCTTTTCTACATGTTTTCTAGATGTTGCATTGGATCCACAAGTGCATTTCTATATTATGACAGATGCCCTCTACCCCTGAAAGTAGTGTAACCAGCGGCGTCATTCAGCTGGAACGCTGGGCGGGAGGAACAGGTGAGCGGCAGGCCACCCGTTGCGTACCGCTCCGTTTCGCCATCTTCCCCACTCCTGGGGGCGGGGAAGATGGCAAAACGGAGCGGTACGCAATGGGCGGGCTGCCGCTCACCCGTTCCTCCCACCCAGCGTTCCGGCTGAATGACGCCGCTGAGTGTAACTGAAAGCAGAGCAGCTTTCTGTTGTTAAAGCATCACACAAGTAAAATGACTCGGGACCCAAGGGTTTTTCCAGTACCTCTTGCACATGTGGATGTATGAGGACTGCTCTTGATCTTACCTGTTAGAGCAGTGGTTCCCAATCTGTGGGTCAGGACCCACCACTGGGTCATGAGCCAATTTCGGGTGGATCGCAAACACCCAGAGCAGCCACATTGAAAATATGGGAATATGGGATGCTAGAAAGGGGGAGGGGTATGTCATTATTTAGCTTGTGTCAAGGTTGTAAATAGGCTTTTTTCTTTCTGATTCACTTTGCTATTAGAAAACGACTGAGAGCGCAATCCTATACCCCCTTTGCACTGACACTGCGCTCTTGCGTCGGCTGAACGCTGTCGCAAACATGCCATAAAGCACGTCCACGGCGGTGCTATGGCACACTCGGGTGCTGCCGCAACCGTCGGCAGCGCCGGCCGTGTGCCAGTCAAGCTCGGTCTGTGCAGGGCCTCTGTGAGGGTGTTCCAGAGGCATTCCAGGGGCATAACTGGGTGGTGCAGTGGGCGGAAACAGTGGTTGTGATACAGGACAGCCATAGTGCCAAATCTTAAAGCCCGTCCCCGGCCGGGGCAGCCCCAATTCGGGCCGCTCCCGTTCACGTTCCTCTGCGCCTGCTACTTTGCCAGCGCAGATCTGAGCAGGCCCATAGGGGTGACTGGGGCTTATGCGGGTTCAAGGGGAAAACCTCCCCTTGTTCTGCACGTTGCTGCTGCTGCCTCCTAATGGGCTTTAGGATATAGCCCTGCTATGTTGGCCTTACTAGGCAGGCATAGTATAACACTGCGCTGTGAGAAATAACTTATTGCTGCATACTCAGTAAAACAGCAGGCTCTGGTGTCACAATGATGGCTGTTACGGATATGACATCACTTCTGCTAGGTCCCAGACAGACTGCCATTTTAAAAAGTGGGTCCTGGTGCTAAAAGGTTTGAGAACCACTGTGTTAGAGCACTGTAAGTTCTTGTACAAGCTCTTCTGCAAGCTTTTGCAGACCAGCACTAGTGACAATTTTCTTTCCATTCATCTGGCATTCTGAGGTAATTGCTGAGGTAAACACACTAGGGGATAGTCTCTGCTCTTTTAAAAGTCTTTGCTCTTTGAAAGAACACTTTTTAAATGTGGTGGTGCTCTCTCTCTCTCTCTCTCTCTCTCTCGCTCACTCGCTCGCTACCATTGCTCTTGGAAGTGACAAGGTACAGGAAGTGACATGACAAGTGCTTTAAAGTCAACTTACATTGGACATTACTGTTAGCTTTGGGACGAATGCGCCCCAGAGTTCCAGGAATCAGAAGAATGTCATCCACATTAGGAAGATAGGAATTCAGATATTCAGTTCTTTCACACGTAGCCTCTTCCATCCCTATAGAGTGATAATATGTCATTTAAAAACGTAATATTTTTTTTTAAAAGGAGATAGCAATGTTTATTATTTGAGAGCAAATTAAGGGGGCAGTTCTGTGAGGCAATCATTGTTTTTCCTTTAGGTTCTCTCTCTCTCTCTCTCTCTCTCTCTCTCTCTCTCTCTCTCTCTGTGTGTGTGTGTGTGTGTGCGCGCGTGTGTGCACGCGCGTGTCCACCCCCCCAGGAAGTCAGCTCTCCCAAACACTTCTAGCCATAAATCATAATGACCCAATCTTTAATGCTTGTAAAGATGGCAATGACAATCAAGGAAAGAGGCTTTTTCCCCTTAAGGGTACACATTTCAAAGAGTTATAGCAAACGAAGTAATTTAATCTTTACAAATACCTTTCAAATCAAGAAGAAGAAAAATGATGAATAACTTCACTAAAATTATTAAATACTGGGTGTGAATTTTGTTTTGTTTTTTGTTTTAAATATTGATACACAAAACTACTAGCAACTTGTAATAAAGGAAAGGTTGTAAACCCAAATTCCTAATGATGGTCACAGTATTATTAAGCCAAACAACAGGTTTTTTTGTAGTTATAGTTTGTCATTCTAACTGCTTTGTATAACCTGATGGTTACTTCAGGATTTAGACAAAAGTGCCATGGTCAGATGTTATAAAAATGGGTTATCTTTAATTAAAAAAAATAGTTAAAAACACACAAAAAAATTAAGGGTTCCAACTTCTATGGATGAATCTGCCTAGAATAAGCTAAACGTCTTGATTTTCAGAACCATTTTGCATCTGCACACCAATACCATGAACAGGTAAGGACTGTCGGGCGAAACTACATTATATGTCAAAATGGAGCTTGATTTTATTTTTGCACATAGCACACTGCAGGATGCTTAAAACAGGGCAAAACAGCAACAAGGGCTAAGGTGGCTCTTAGCAGGGTCCCTGCCATGGTCCCCAAACCAATAATGGTCCTCTTCCAGGCAGTTTTTATTAGGGGAAAAAAACCCTTCCTTTGAAAATCTCTAAGGTTCTGTTTTCAACTATGGGGAATCTTGCTTGCCTATTTACACCTATGTCCTGGGTACTATGCACCTGGTGGGGATGCAAGGGATACCTTGCATTAGGAGTGCAGCTCAGCCAATACATTTCCAAAATTGTTGTGAAATGATGCAGTGCCATATTATACATGTTTATTCAGAGTCAGCCTCACTACGTTCAGTGGGACTTTTCCCCCTGTTGTTTAAGATTGCAGCCTCTGCATGGGGACATTTGAAACCATATCCTCTGGGCAGGAGCTGGTTTCTAAAAATTCCCATTTCTGCAAACTCTTTTGACACATCAGATTTATTTTTGGTCTTCCACGTTAGGAGCCTAATCTTCTCTACAGCAAAGCCAAAGTGCTAAGCATAACCACCTTTAAAAGGACTGAAACGTTTACCAAGGCAATAGGTTTCTAACACACACACATACACACCCAAATAATTGCCTCATCTTTTCCCCTTTAAATATTTGCTTTCATTCATTTTCAGGAGCATTTCATACTTCTGCCTAGACTAAAGTTTCCAATATAAAAAGTGGTCTTTTTTTTTAATTACCATGATCACCAACAAAGATAATGTTGACACATCTGTGTAGGTTCAATTGCTTCAGTCCATCCATTAGTTGTCCCAGTATCTTGTCGATTTCTCTTAGCGGATACGACATCTATACATATACATATATTTGCACAAAGAGTAAAAGTTAGTCATTCCTGCAGTTTCACTTCTCAGCTCTGTCTTTTCTGCCTACCTTGCAACTTTCTATATATTCTGATACGTTTATGCAGCTGAACACCTGCTTTTTGGACTCGTGATATTCTTACCATGTACATATGTTGAGTGAACATAGACAACACTCATGGTGGGGGTACAGAAGAGTCCTAACTACACCTCCCTGGCTTGCTTCCACATACTCCTGCCCTGGCTCACCTCACGTATTCACACACAATATGTAAGGTGTCGCTCATGTCTTCATTCCACTATACCTGATTTTGGACCCAGTAATGCAGTATCCTGGAGTATGTAAAGTTATGTAAAGTACATAGGAGTAGAGATATGGATACTTCTGTTTCAATTAAAACTAACTTAGTTTTTTCCATGCTTAATACAAGAACACTGTCGAACATCTCATGTTTGAAATATGAATGATATTAAGATCCACAACATTGTGGCGGACTCTGATCCAATAGTATACAGAGAAAACTGAAAACCTAACCAGAGGGCTCAAATGAATTCACATACAGTTTTGGAGAGCAGTATTAACTGGTATATTTGATGAAACAGACATGCCCATTCCCCATGGATGCTGGTTTTTACTGTACTTAATTACCTTACAACAGTTTTGTAAGTAAAATATAACAAGGAAATATTTAAAGCACTTTGCAGACTCAGAGAGTGTTTTACAAATTGTATTATACTTTAAAACAAGATTTGGTTATCTTGGTTTCCCCACAAAAGGCTGTACAAAGGGAAGACTATACAGACTACAAGCTACCCAATCCTTATCGAACAAGCTTTACAGAAAATAGGAGCAGCCAACCATTAAAAAATGAAATATTCTACTGATATAGTAGTCTACTGTATTTGTTTACCTACTAGTAGCACTACCTACTACTTTCTATGACATGGAAAAGATTTGTCCTGCCCCCATCTTCCTTTCACTGCACAAGCCTTAAACTTGGAAAGTGCTCGTGTATTCCAAATGAGTGGCTTGGTAACGAGATTTTGTTTGTCTTTATGAGAACAGTGCCTTCTGCAGAAAAGTACAATAGTACTACTTAGGTGAAGAAAACAGTCACTTTCAACTACATCAAATTCATAAGCATAATTTCAACCAACATTTTAGATTCTGTGAGTTCACACACATAGAGACACACTCACATATGCATGCACACCCACGCCAAGTCAATTTATACACATCCACAGCTAAAGCACTACGGCCATTCCTTTACACCTTCAAAAAATACCTATTTAAGTCACTTCCATAGTCTATGCTGAGCCAATGGTTTGAGTGAAGGCACTCCAGACATATTACTTCACTGCTACATTCCTGTTCAAGGGCAAATTGCAGATCCTGGGATGAGACAGCTTGAACAGATAGATGCCTGGCAAAAGCCTCTCTTGATATCATTTGCAGATTTTCACCATCTTTAAACATTCATAAAAAAACTCCAAAGAAGCCTTTAGTCTTCTAAAGCAGCTGCCATTATTATCATCACGTTATTGGCCACGAAATCAGAGCCTTGCAGACCTATTCTTGTGAAAATAGCTTTCACCTGGATACTCCAGTATAAGGAGATACTAGTAATGGTCTCATGATGTGTTATGAAACGAAGTGACTTAGTAACATTTGCAATAAAATCTAGATAATACTAGTAGTATATTCCATAAGGCTGCTTATTTAAATCAAAAAAGACATCATAAAATCAGATAAGCTTAAGATTTTGAAGGCTGGTTCAGAATTTTCCACCTGTGAATGAAGAACTTTGGATGAACTTTTGCACCAGCATTTTATATCTAGTGGCCGCTTTGTGGATATGTGGCTTAGAAGATGGATTTTGCAGAATGGTCTAATATATAGAGAATACAACTCAGGAAAAAAAGGGAGGAAAAGTCAGACTACCCTTGGTGCTTAAATAGTGGCAGACTGTTTGACACACTTTCAAGATGGCTGCCTTGGAAGTTCAAATTTGAAGAGGATTCCAAAAGTTAAGTAGCACATTTGATATTTGTCAGGTTTGGAAACTTACTTTGTTCCGACGGGATTCCGCAGAATATTGTTGAGCTCTAGGTACTTTTCTTCTTTTCTTTGAAGAATCAACTCGTCTTTTCTGTCTCCTCTTAGGAGTGATCTTTCTCTTAGGTCTTTTAGATGGAGTAAGAGGTGGGCCAAAACTACTCTCCTGTACTGGCGGAGAGAGATGCCTGGACTCAGAAAAAGCTCATCTCAGCCAACATCAGATAACTGTGTCAGCTCATATAGGAACCTATACATCAAGTCTTGGTTAAAGCCAACAGCGGTGGTTCAAATGACAAATTTAGGGTGAAGTCGAAAGAAAGGAGTTAGTTATTGGTAAGAACAGCACTAGAGCACATAAGATAAATAATCTGAAGGTGATGAGATCTGTTTTCTAGAAAAAAAGAGTCCCAGATTCATGCTTTATGGCTTTGGTTTTAAAGAGGCACATCCACTGAACACATTTATGCCCTCAAAAAGGTTGATGGCTCGCAATTCAGTGATAATTGCAAATAATGAAATAATGCCACGCAGCTGTTAGAATTTCATTTCCACATAGCGGGTTCGCCAGTCAGTATCAGTTCCATGCAGCAAGAAGCATGCTTGAGCCTAAATGCTTGGAAACGGCACACTATTGTATTTGCCCAAACTGCCAGATGTTAAAAATGAATTTATTCTCAGATTGATCTCTAAAAGAAAAGATGCATGTCCAAAGAAGAAGAAAATAATTTCCACTGCTGCTATCTGCAGAATGCCATTTTGCATATGGAGGTCTTCCACCTCCATAGTTATTGAATCAGGTAGCTTTTGTGATGGCTCTCACTTTTATTGCACAAAATCACTGTGGTAGCTGTGTAGGGGGAGAAGAGGTCCCAAGAAAGATGTTGGGGAAGTGGTTTGTTCATTGTACTGAGAGGAGGTAACACCATTTTTCCAACTACAAAAAAAAAAGAGCAAAGCAGGGCAGTTGTTGAACACTATTTTAGTAAGTTGCTCTTAAAAGAAGCCACGTTGCATGCAACTCCGATTGACTATTCCAATGAGAGTTCTTGGCATCTTTTAGGATTAGATTCTCAGAAGAGTGCAAGATGACACATACAGGAAGATAGTGCAGCTAATTCAAAAAATGGAGAAGGAAGAAAGCACAGCAAAGGGATTTGAGACTCGGCAATGATTTACAGCACCGTTTGTTCCTATCTGCTTAACCATTCTCTGTCTTTGTTGTTCAATCGCAGAGCCGCTTTCTTGGAAGGAAAAATAGTGTTACCATCTGCCATGCTGTTTCATTGCTTCCTAGGCAAACAGCTGGAACGGAGATGCTAATCCAATTCCATTTGTCTCTCTCCAGAAAGCAGCTTCAGAGTTGTCTTTTTTATACATACAAAAAAAGAAGAAGAGTTCAAGCTTCGTGCAGTCTTGATGAGAGGAGCAGCAGAGGGAGGGGAAGGAAGGATTCTCACAGTTTACTCACTCTTTCCAAAATAAGCGCAGCCAGAGTTTTAACTGTGCCACCAAGTAGTTCTCAGAATCAGAATTGCCATCCCAAGGCAGAATGTTAGAGGGGCAGCAGGAACAGTCTTTAAGCACATGAACATGTCGTCCAATTCATAGCTTGCACAGTAGACTGCGCAGTTGTACATACATTCACAAAGTTATAGCTTCTCTTTCGAAAAGAAGTTAGAGCTAGGAAGAAAGTCAAATCTTTTATTAACCAGCCAAACCTTAGCTTCACTTCAAAAAAAAAAAAAGCAAAAAGTGGTATCAGAGCAAAAGGAGAAGGAAGTGCGCATGAGACCTCTTGCTTAGTAGGAGCACATTACAGAATTACCAGAGGAGGAACTGGTGAGTCGAAGGTATAAGCAACCATCAACAGAATGGAACACTCTGGGATGAAACAGACAATTGTGTTGGCAAAAGCAGATGATTTTTCCAGTATCTAGGCATAGGTCAAAACCAATAAGATGCAGGACAGCCAGAATCACATGGCTTTTAAAAGGCAGCTAGGATAGATGCCATCGCCACCTCCTGTTCCACAGATTAATTATCCGCTGGGTAGAAGAGTATTTCCTTTTATCCATTCTAACTCTCCCAACACTAACTTTTAGTGCATGCTACCTGGTTCTAGTGGATGCTACCTGGGTCATCCTCCCTGCTTTACGGTCCAAATGTGCTTTACGGTAGCTGTTGTACCGGCTAAACTTTGCTAGGCTAACTGTGCCAGCCTAACTCCGGGTTAAGATTGCACCCTAAAACATGAATTCATCAAGGTGATTTTTTTCTCACTGAAATCAAGAATCCTTGGCCATGATTAAGAGCCCAATCCTATCCTTCTCCTCCCCCCAACAGCGATGTGGGTAGGGGATGGGCAGATCAGATTGGACTGCCAGTGACCTAACATACGCATTGATGTTCAGAGAACCCAATGGCTATCATGGAAGGAAGGCCAACAGGTAACAATCTCAGCCTCCAAACTCTTTTCATTACAATGCTTTGACTGAAATACATAGGGGAAAGCTGAGTTCAGCATAAACAATGTTTGTCCTGCCAGAGAAACAGCTTAAACCCCCATTTTCTGTTCCCTAAACTGGAAAAAACACTTTGCTAACAAAGGTATAGAGGCCAAACAGACCCCAATTAAGTTACCATTGTTGGCTTTTAAAGTCAGGTGTTTTTGACAAACCATAATTTTATGGGGGGAAAATGTACAATTTTTCATGGAGGATTTTCATTTATAGCATAAAGAAAGGTGTCTTAGATCAGTAATGGACACCATGTTAAGAAGTACACGTGTATGTCAAATGAACTCTAGTCAAAAGTGGGTTCATATTCCAGAACACAGAGAAGGATAGAAACTATATACAGTCCGTCTTCTTTATTTGCGAACTCACTGCCTGCGAGGAGCAGAATGGCTACTTTCCTCGTTCTCTGCGCCTCTGTCCTCATTATCCGCTGTGCAGAGACCTTCCCAAGGCTGCAGGGACCTTCAGAATGGAACCTTCAGCCAGCACTGAACCCTTTAAAATGGCTGGCAGAAGCATTTGCCAGCCACGGTTGCTGGTTGCAGGTACCATTCAGAAGATCCCTGAGTTTCTGAAAGGTATCTGCAGCATTCAGAGATCTTTTCACACTTCCTGCTGAACTTTGCTGGCTTCCTGAAGGTCTCTGCTGGATTCTTCTGATGGCAGATGGTACCTAACCCCATTGAACCCATAAGATCAACGGTTTGTATCTGTACTGCGAATTCGCTATCCGCGAGGATTTTCATGAACCTAACCCTTTTGGATAATGAGGATTGTATAAACCACAATAATATTGCAGGACAATATTAAAATATTGTAAGAGGGTGCAAAAATTATTCAAAGGTAGGAGGCAAATGACAGCACAATAATCCTGCCAGATAATTATTTACACATCACACAAAAAAAGACTTTTTACACCATTCTTTTTTGCACACTTCTGTACCTCTTTGGGTTTAGTTAGGACCCCAAAATGCATAGAAGGGTTAAGCAGAAAGTGCTGTTCCCAACACAAACACAAACACACACACACACGCACACACACACACACAGAGAGAGAGAGAGAGAGAGAGAGAGAGAGAGAGAGAGAGAGAGAGAGAGAGAGAGAGTTTGCTTCCAAGCTTTAGTGGTTGGAAGTACCATATGGAGAAAAAGCCCTGATCTATTCCAAATGCTTAAAGTGCTGCCAGCTTTGTATAAAAGGAAGGAAAAAACCCCTACTGTGTGTTACGGCCAAACTCCTGTGATTATGAAGTAAGCAGCCCTGAGGGGTCCCCCACAGAGGACTTCCTTCTAACTGATTTATGAGATGTTCACAATTCCTTGAAAAGTGAAAAAGTTAAGTACTTCCTATCTTCTTCAAAAAACAACACAGGCTATCGCAAATCTCAGCTGCAGCATGCTTGCACAGCTGTAGTTGCATCTTCGCATTTTAATTTAGAAACACAGGGACAAACTAATGTTTTAGGGGGAGATCTCACATCTCCCAGTGCCCTTTCCTTTACTTAAAAATAGGACAGGGAGCAGGTGCTTGTAGAAGAAAATGTGGATTGAGCCATAGCGCTGGAGAAGGGGATATTCATCCTTTTCCCTTCATGCTAATCTAAATGCACCCTTTTTCAACTGCTACCCATAATGCACCTGGGAGGCAACATTTAGGGATGCAGACAGGAACTTAGATAAGGGGAACAGTTGGGGTGGGGAAATCCAAATCAGTTCCTTCCCCCCCCCCCACACACACACCCCAAGTGGATGTTTGGGTATCAATATGTACTTTTTTTTAAGGCTATTTTAAATCAATTGAGGGCACAATCTTAACCTGGAGTTGGACCAGCACAGTTAGGCCAGCAAAGTTTGACCAGCACAAGGGGCACCGTAAAGTATGTGTGGACCACGCTCGGAGTCAGAGAGGCCACACACAGACGTGAGCCATCCTCCCTGACTCGGAAAGTGGTCCAAATGCACTTTACAATGTCCCTTGTCCCAATCAAACTTTGCTGGCCTAACTGTGCTGGCATAACTCCAGGTTAGGATTGCGCTCCGAGTTAGTTTGTGGGCCACAGAATAATTAACTGTTTTAAAACAATGAAGCACACATGTACGCACGCCACACACACAAACACACACAAAACCACTATTCCCCAGTCTTTCGACACCATCCAACCAGCAGACTTGTCGTAGAATAAAATCGCTACATTTAAAACCAGAATGAAATTATTCATAAAAACTCAAACTATTAATGCAAGATGAATATCAAAAACACAGTACCAGAATTATAAAACCATTGTGCCTGGAAGGCTAAAACTAGAAGCAAACAATTATAGGAAACTTGCCAATATAAATGAATTTCTGTGTGTTTCAGAAAAGATAAAGGGGATGAATATAGGCCAGTCTGCATTGGAAGTAAGTTCCACGGCCATGGAATGAATTCAGAGAGCTTGGAATTAAACCAAGCGTGTCAAACAGAAGGCCCAGGGGTGGATGGAGCCCCCAAAAGCTCTTTCTCTGGTCCTTGAGCTCCACCACCACTCTCAGCTGCTGAGCTGTGCTGGGGTGTTACTGCCGAAAGGGCAGTCTGCCTGATAACTGGGCTCTCCCATATCTTGGAAATATGAGCAAGGGTGTGCGTATTTTCTCTTTTTGCAGCTTATGAGTTCCTAAGTGAGAAAAAACGTAATTTATTATTATTATTATTATTATTATTATTATTTATTGTCATTGTATTACACAATACAATGAAATTCGTTGACACCCGGAGACCAAACCAACACACACATTGAATTCCCAACAATCCCCCCCAATCCCCACACTCCCCGCCCCCCTTCAAAAAATTCCTCCTCTGAAACACAAACATCCACACAATAGGAAATAATACACAACAGGAAATCCACACAATAGGGAATGATACACAATCAGTCCATAAATTAAAAGATACCGGTCTCCGGAGTGCCAAGCCGCTGCATATCCATGCGCCGCCATCTTGCTTAGCTCTTTCTGGCCATGACCTAACGGTATCACTTCTACCCCTCAGCAGGCATCATAAATGCTATTCGGCCTGCTGTATGAAATGACACCCCTGAGTTAGACAGATTTCATTTCACTAAATGACTTATGGATCAAGTCACTGGAGAGGTCAACCTTGACACTAAATTCACACACACAAAAAGATTAATCTGTACTTCTGTGTACTTTTCAATTCAATACCCTAAACCAGAAGTGGCTACTTCTTTAACCTTAGGAGCCACTCTGTTCTCTAGGTGGCAATCTGAGGGGCTAGAAGTAAATTATGCATTACAAACTGTCCTTCTCATGGACATTGTCAGGGCTCTTATGCAGAACATTCAAAGAATAGGAACAAACATTCATTCACTCCCCTACTCTGAAAATACGTTTCATTAAATGCTAAAGAAAACAGTGGACAAACTTATAACTGAGGTCTTTATACAAAATGTTTAGGATCACCAAAGGATAGATAAAATTGCACTGAGGAGGTGGATGAGGGTAACCTACAGCTTCAGTACAATTATGAGGGCCCCGTCTCCACCTTTATCAGCAACTGGCTACAGCGTTGCTGAAAGAACATTTCACTAATCCAGCTATGTGACAGGGGTGCATGTTGGTGCATGGCTCTTTCCCTCAGAAATATACCCAGGGATGGGATGGAGACAGCCTCAGAGGCAGAGGAAGGGTGTAGCCCGGGGTGGCGCAAGTCATGGGGGCCGGCAGCGGTGTGGCGCCATTGCGCGGAGTCCATTGACTAACCCGCACGCTGTCTGGCCCGCCCGCCCTCCCTCGCATCCATTCCGCTCCGAAATGGAGCTTTTCCAGGGGCAGGGAGGCATGGCTGGGCGACGCACAGGGGCAGGGCAACGTGCTGGGGGCGTGGTTTTGTCACCCTGCCATGGGCGCACTTGGGGCTCCTTTCGTCCCTGGACAGCCTGTCCCACCTACAGCCTTGGATCATGGGTGCCAAGTCTATGAGAAAGGCCAAGGTAGCCGAGTTATTCAAATACTCTTCCAGGTATCCCTCTAGTAGTTCTTACACAGTTGGGAGACTATTGAACTGGCATCTAATCCAACTGGAGATTTCATCCTAGATGATATATATGATAACTGCAAATTCACTCAAACACACACACACACACACACACACACACACACACACACACACACACA
>JAJKFI010000024.1:7006217-7052637 GCA_029204185.1 Lerista edwardsae
CACACACACACACACACACACACACACACACACACACACACACACACTCTTTTGATGTACTATACCATTCTGAGAAGTTTAAGGATTATTCAGAAGCTGGCTCACTGGTTAACAATTTGACCTTGCAAGCTACATGCACCCTCATTAGCCTATTGCAACTCAAGGCCCTTAAAGTCATGCACAAGTACTGTACGTAAAATAATGAACACAACCTTCGATTGCATAACAACAAAAGCAGGCACAAAGACAAACTCTGTTAGTGGGAAGCTAGAAATAAAAAACTAAGACCACAATTATTTCATTTTATATGCAACAGTTACCAGGAGATTAGCAAGCTGAGAAAAAGAGTCACATAAATATCTTGTACATTGTCTTAACAATTTGTGTCCTGCCTTTTCCATCCTCAGGGCAGCCAATGGAATAACTCAAAACATTTAAAATACAACATAGGTTTAAAATAAAAAGCACAATCCATTCTCTATGACATGCACGATGCATACAGCATTAAGGTACTTCCCCACACACACACATAACCTTGCCCAGGGATGCGTGGGGCCCCAGCTGTTACGAGTGACAAGTTTGCATCTTCCACTGAAAGGGTGCAGCGTACCATTTTCACTATACAGTAACCTAAAGGCGATTAGCCAATGCACACCTCCCTGGGGAGAAGCTGGGCTACTCTTCATGGGAGATATAGCAAACTAGTATAGGTAACAGACAGGAAGTAAGCACACAATGCATGCCTGGATGAGGACTGACATGGAATTATGGTGTCCTATGAGGATCCCAAACAATTGTTGGCACAATCTAGAGCACCATGTGCTCGCCATAGCAAAAGTGCCATAAAGCACTTTGTGACAGCAGCACAAGCGGGAGTGCATGAGTCCTGTGCTGGGTAGGGCAGAGCAGTGATGTCATTCAGGGAGAGCGGACCATAACGGGCGTTCCGGATCCTAACGGGCTCCGTGGCTGCTTCCGGGGTTTTTTTTTGTTTTGTTTTTTTCAACTTTTGAATTTGAACTCAAAAGTGAGTTCCTGTTCCTAAATCATTTGAATGACACCACTGGGGCAGAGGTAAAATATATCAGGGGGAGGGCAGGGAGGGGCAGAAAGTGGGAAGGCAGCAACGGGGAGAGGATGGGCAAAACGAGCCGGGGAGGGGGCTGGATTGGCGGCACAGCAAAGGCCAAATCCTATCCTCCATCCCAAGCCTGATTTGCCTACATGGGGCAATGCAGACATAAACAGTGATTGAGCTGGCACAGGTTGCCGCACTGCAGTTGCTAGGGCTTATTCCGGGGCAAGAGGACTAATACCGAAATTCCTGCGCAGAATGCAGCACTGGCCGTACCAGCATCGCTGCATGGGAATGTGCACTGCATTGGACTGCCCATCTTAAATTCTGTACTAACCTTTTCCCCTCCATTCCTCCATGTGGGGCCTCCATGATACTTCCTGAATACCATTTGCCAAGGGCAGTAAAGCACGTTCTGCCACTGGAACACGAGTTCTGGTGGCAGCAACCCCACATACGATTGGGCCAAAAGACTAGTTGAAGCAGTATTTGAAAAGGTCTGTGCCTTGTGCCAGAAAGACATAAGAGCAGGTTCATATAAGCCACTTTTAGGAGACCTTTCCACAGCAGAACCCACCTGGCAGCTCCTGCCCAACCTTTGAAGGCAGAAGTACCTGCAGGAGGCCATCACTAGAAGACCTTAAAAAACAGATATTTTCATGTAGGAGGACAGCAGTTCTTTGTGACCTCACAGTGTGATAATAGTCTGATCAAAGTAGTAAAAGGTCCCTGGTCCAAATCTCATCTCAGCCACAAATCTCAGCCACAAATTCACTAAGTGACATTAGTGAAACTATCACCTTCTCACAGCCTCCACCCACAATCTGAATTATAAAATTTTAAAGCCCATTTAAAGCCCTTTACGGCTCGGGTCCAAGGTATTTGAGGGACCGCTTTCTCCCATATAATCCTGCCCATGCTCTCAGATCATCTGGGGGGGGGGGCTTTTGACTGTGCCGCCACCAGAAGAGGTGAGAGGGATGGCGGCCAGGCAGAGGGCCTTCTCGGTGGTGGCCCCCCAACTTTGGAATACCCTCCCCTTAGAATTAAGAACTGCTCCCTCTTTGGCAACATTCTGGCGGGGGCTGAAGACCTTTTTATTTTGAAAAGCTTTTAATTGTTGACAGGCTGGATGGCTGGTTTTTTAATATTCTTGCTTATATTTTATGATCCACGGGGCTTACTGTTGTTTTTTAAATTTTAATTGTTTTAATGTAGTTTTTAAATTATTGTTTTTAATGTAAAATTGTAATTTTTATTGTATTTTATTTCTATTGTTGTAAGCCGCCTTGCGTGCCTATGGGCAGAAAGGCGGGGTATGTATGTATGTATGTATGTATGTATGTATGTATGTATGTATGTATAAATAAATAAATAAATAAATAAATAATAAAGTTGGTCATACCAGCTGAGCATGCGGAGATTTTATAATGAGCTAATACACTTGAAGAATTGAACACAACTATGATTGGTCTCAAAATGCCATGGGGGTGCATTTTGGCAATTTCCAGAGATTAGGAGGTGGAGCGCACTGGTAGCATTAATTTGACCAATTTGCATTACCCACAATACTACAATTATTTCGACGCATATGTGGTCAGCCAAACATAAGCTCTTAACAACACCACTTTTCTGCTACTTAAAAATACTGACTTTATCCTAGTGGGCCAACACTTTGTCACTGTCCCCAACCTTTTCCCACTGGTCCCCCTGGGGACCTCCAATTCTTCATGCTCTTTAGATGATGCATCATCTACGTCTCAGAAGAACACCCTTCTCACTGAATGTCCCATTGAGAGTTTACCAACTTGCCCAACAAACTGGCAGCTTACAAATTTTCCACACTACTCACGATTAAAATTGCTGCAGATTTTGCTTTAATGCGAAGTTATTGAACACAGAGGGGTATGCATATTTTATAAAACAGGAACTACACTAACCTCAGAGTTTAAAGGACCAAGTTTGTGGCCAGCGATGTCTGGTTGTTCAGAGTAGAAAGCATAAGCATAAGGCCTGAAGGAAAAAAAGAATTTGTCATAGCAATTTTTCTCTCCAGCGGGTCAGCTCAAGTCAACTGTTTCCATTGGAGCTTGTCTTATGAAGCCAGGAAAAGGAAAACGATCACTGAATTGTAAGTTTTCCACAGTCTGATTAAGCAATTTGTTGTTCCATAACTATTAAATATTAGAAGGCATGCAGAGAGGTGCATGAGAACAGAATCTTATGAAGAAATGTTCCACAGTTTCGTAAGACTTGGGGGGGGGGTGAAGTACAACTTTCATGTACTGTGCCCGTTGGCAGGATACAACACCATGCATACACAACTACACAATTAAAAACCTTGACACTTGTCCAAACCCCAGGGTGCACTACTTGTTAAGACACATTAGAGTAAATAGGATTTTTAAAAACCCACAACCAACATTAACCCATGTAATTAAAATGTTCCCCGCTAATCAAAGGGCATTCACGTCATGAACTTGTTGAAAAATGACAGACAGGTGGTTGATCAAAGAAGCTTTAAATTTTACAAAGAATACTGGCAGCATTAGCAGTCCACTCCCCCCTGAAAAACTATTTAGAAAAGAAAAAAGCCAAGTAATGAATGGCTTACCTTTCATTGTCTGGTAGGGTTAGCCATTGCAGTATAGTTAATATTCTGCGTTCATAAGGGATCATACTGGAACAGAACAGAGAATACAACATATAATACATCAGTTTGACCACTAATTGTCTATGATGGATACCACCTTTATTTTTCACAATGATTGGCTGCAGTGGCGTTTCTACAGGGATGGCAAAGCTCTAAGTTTTGCAAGAAGCCTTACCTTGCAGTGGAGATTACTCCTCTCCTGCACCGTTTTAGCCAATCTTGGCGTTGCTTACTGGCTACAGCAGCAAGGGAGAGGAGGGATTTACACGACAGGGTAAGGCTTCTTGCAAAACTTAGAGCTTTGCCATCCCTGTAGAAATGCCTCTGATTGGCTGCTATTATCAAGAAGTCCATATTGCTGTTCAGTGGCATTCCCAGAGCGCTACATTTTGTAGATGTTTCAACACCCCATGTAAGCACCCACTCCCCCTCATCTTCTGAGCCATTCCAGATGGTAAGACCAAAGTGCTCCTCTGCTTTGCTCTCAGTGCCTGGAATGGCTCTTAAGGTGAAAGGCCATTGGAATAGCCAGGCTTTGGGGAGGAGAAGCCTCATGTTGTTGTTGCTTTTAACTACTGGGAATCCTAAACCCATGCTTATGATCATAAGCCCTTGCTTATTCATTGCATATTTGCTCATACATTTGTGGTAACTATAGTGATTATAGTGTGCTTTTCTGCTGGATTTAGACCCAGGAGTAAAGTTGGAGTAACTAGATCCCACCTAATCCAGTTTCCCAGCAATTCCTAGGAACAATTTACCAGCAATTCCTAGGGGACATCACAAGGAACAATAAATCTGACCCACCTTATAGGATTGCTCCAAGGATTACTGATACCATACTAAATATATGAGTTTTGGGAAATCATATAGGTAGCTATTTATGTAGCAAGGCAAAGAGTATGCTGCAATTATAATTTAATAAATGATGGAGAAATGAAAAAAGGAAAAACAAGACGGTAGAAAACAAATGCTGCCTGACTTGAAAGTTCTTTCACCTAACAGTCAGGGAAACCAATCTTAGAATTCAGTTTTATGTTTACCTGAAAATTAAAACCTGTCCATTTCAATAGGGTTTTCTTCCAAGTAACTATGTATAGCAGTAGTTCCCAAACATTTTAGAGGCCCTAGAGATTACTGCTTGATTTATAAATGACAAGGGATGCATGCACATAGCCTAATCTGCCCTTTCAGTTTCGTGACCCAACAAAATTTGGGTGATGATCCACTGGTGGGTCCTGGGCCCACAGTTTGGGAACCGCTGAGGATTACAGCGCTATACAAACATTTACTTATTCTCCAGCATAGTCTTTCATCCTCCAGAAAACGATGACTACTTACTTAGACCAAAAGAATGTACCAGCTTTCACGCCTTGCTTGTCAGCAGTAATCCATATCTAATGAGGAAAATATAAGCAGATTACAAAGGGCTAAAGCTTTTGGTTACAAAAAAAAGGAACACTTATTAAAACAGAATGTCATAAAACAGTTTTTTTTTTCCCACTAAGTTGACTTCCAGATCTGGAACTTTGAATATTTATATCGAACTGAGTTACCTTGATTGATCTGAATCCTTCTGAATCTAGTCACCTTAATTTATTTTCCAGACCTTAAAATTCTGATACAATTCAGGATAGGTGCCCATCCGTATCCCCCTGGGCAATACTGCCACTCGTAAAGATTACACGGAAAAGCATGCAACCATCTGAACGTGCCTAGAAGTGGCTGCTCCCAGACTCACAGTAAACTGGGTGTGCATATTCAGACTCACTATCATGCATAGTATTCAGCTCTGATTAGCTTTCAACAAGGGTTGCTTCTGTGTTTGGGTATAAGGCCACAAGTTTATCAAGCTACCTTCCAGTGACTATTATGGTCAGGTGAACAACCTGCATGGTTGTCATCAGTGATGTCATCTACTCTCCAGTAGACAGTACGCTGGGCGGGACTTACGCGTGATCGGCAGCCCGTCCACTCACTTCCACTTTCTTCCCGCTCGCTGCGCAGCTTTCCCTGACCTCAGAGGGGGCACCTGCTCGCCCAAGCACCCAGCGCACCCCCCACCCATCCCCCTGGCGACCAGGCGCCCCCTCCAAGGCCAGGGAAAGCTGTGCATGCAACACAGTACTGTACTGTCAATGCAGATGTGGTCAGACTCAGAGTACATGTAACAGGTTAACTAGTTAAAATCATGATGGTGCACACTAGCCAAGTGAAGAAAGGTATTTTGCTGGCTATGTCAATAAATGCAACTTGATCTGGGTCTTAACCTGATGACGGTCAGCAATTCCCCAAAAGAAGAAGAAAAAATCCCAGAATACAATTCTGATTTGAGGGAACTTAGATAGAAGTATAGTTCTGGTCTACTTTCCCTGGTTCACCTGGGATTTACGCAACTGCCAACATTATTGCCCACTCCCTTCTGTATCCTGTATGTTTGCGGTGGCTGCCACCCCTAAAACCCTGCCTACAATTCATTCATAAGCAGAAAGTTCCAAGTCTGCAGTGTGTATTTAATTCCTCATTTCTCCTGGTGGCCAAGTAACATGGTTGGACCATCAAGCACAGAAACGGCTACACTACCACTAAAAGAAGAAACCAGAAAAGAATCATTACAGTACTGGAAGCTCATTGTCATGTGTGGTAACACTGCCCAAGAAAAATGCTCCACTTTATTCACAGACCAACTGTAGAAACACCATGTTCTTTTCTAGACATTGCACCAACAGGTACCATTGATCAATCATTCATGGTTTGTGAGCCCTTTACATTCCTTTCACTTCTTGAAAGTAAAAAATGGTGAAATGTCCGGTCTACCTTTTTGAAGCTACTAGTAAGACCTCGTTCACCTGAACAGAATACCCCTGTGACATTATTTTACATTCTTCAAAAAGTTCCTGACCCATGACATTCTTGGCATCTCCACATTGATCTGTATTCAGTCATTTCTTCTGTTCAAGTACCACTATTGTTAACCACTAAGAGGAACAAAACATATTTCGCCAGTACGCATGTATTCCTGAATTTTAAAAGGCAGTTGAAGCACCTGAGAGGAAGTATTCAGCTTAAAATAAGTCATGGTTAAAATGTAAATGATCTACCAGATATGGAGGTGTCCCTCAAAACAGATATTTTCTTAAATTAAGTCTAGCTTTTTGATTAGGAATCCCTTTTCCCTCCTCCATTGCTTTAGAATCAAAATTAAAAACACTGTAAAGAAAGGTTTTGGGGAAAGCAGCTCAAACAGTGTATTCTGAGCATCAAGTGAAAGACACAAGAACACTAGTATAGGAAATATCTTTAGAAGCCTACCAAATGTTATTCCATTTTCCAACTTTCTGCACAATCCAGCAAACTGCTGAAAATTACAATGCTTTTGTGTAGTAGTATTATTATTAATTATTATTCCATTGATGACAGTGCAATAAACCTTTTGCTGGACTGCACTCATTGGAGGAAAATAGCAATTAATGGCTACTTCAATAGAATGACAATAAATATTATTATTATGTAGAGCGTACAGTATTTTTCTTCTGCATTTATCAATGTCGTTTTTTTGTTATCTCACAGATAACAAGCTGCACCTACTGAAATTCCCTTTTCTACACAATGGTTAAAAGGCCAGGAACCCCACAGTTGAAAGGTTGACCACCCCTAGTTTATGGGGAGCCTTAAGGTCTCCTTCTGCAATTCATTCCAAGGAAGACTTACAAAGAGGCAGTCCTCCTTTGAGCTGCCTGTGATAACTATAGAGGCAAAGGTCTGCCACTCAGGCTTTTGTCAAAAGCCTGCCTGGTTTGATTTCCTAGATGACTTACCATCAATGGTACCCAACTGAGAAAGCTAACTGGGAACTGGGCAGTGAACAGGTGAGAGTTCCCACTGTAGCTGCAGGTGGCAGGATGGACTTGCATTCATCTTCTGCTGGTTCCTAAGGAAGGTGCATCTAACATGCACACGTACTTTCCAAAGTTTGGGATGGTGCACCATTGGGAGCACTTGCAAGACTTTTGTCCCACAGTCCCCCCAAAGCTGGTCCTGCCTCTGCTTCAGGATGCAAGCAGAAGGAGAGCCAGAATCAGAAGACTGAAACAAAATCAGTCCCAACTTATTACTACTATTATGTTGGACTGCATTAAAAAGGCAAAAAAAATCCAAAACTTACTGGCTGACCGCCCCACCATCTGTGACTGAATTTCTCCTTGCCTCGAAGGTTGAAGTTAGCATCAAATACAGGGTCGTACATTGAATTGCCAATGATTCCATGTGATTCAGGATAGAGTCCCTGTACGTAAAAGTAAATTAAAGTTATTGGAATACTTTATAAAGTTACCTCCTATTTAATTCTCACATATGTTTACCTGTGATAGGCACAAAATCAAAGGAGCCTTAATACAACATTGAACGGGTTAGAAAATTAAAATATGCAACACGGTCTGTTATAAAAGTGCCGGCTTTAAAAAGAAGAAAAAGAAATTTAATCAGTTGAAATAAAATTGGACTGTTTTTGTTGCTCATGTACAATGCTTCACTCTTGGAGTCAGACAGGACAGCACACAGATGTGAGCCATCCTCCCTGACTCCGAGAGTAGTCCAAACACACTTTATTGTGGCCCTTGTGCTGGTCAAACTTTGAGGGCTTAGCTTATGCCAGCCTAACTCCAGTTTAGGATTGTGCTCTTCCTGATATAAGAGTGAGGGCTACCTTGCCTAACAATGCACTTCAATGCAAGCACACAGTCATGATGTGAAGATCACGCACACCTATGTGTTTTACATTCTATGGTGTGTATCCATGCTAAAATATTGGCTATGGATTCCTACCACTTGCACACACGAGTCTTGTGCAGATGTTAAGCAAAGCATGGACACTGGGCCCAACATGTGGACTTGAAAATTCCACCCCTGCAACTCTAAGCCCCAACCCTGCTTCCATCAAATACAGTGTTTATAGTGATAAATGCTGTCTCCAGGAAGAGACTTTCCCTGCAATAAGGAGTAGGCACCCAGCATTCCTCACCATGAGAAGGATCTTCCTGGTTACAGGATTTGCTATTGCAGACTAATGCTATAAGCAGGGAGTGGGGCTTAAAATCTAGTTGGCACGGATTTGTGGGCAAGCGCTTGGGAATACTGTACCTGGATACAGCATGGGTACAATATCCACTATTTGCCAAACTTTTGCACTAACATAAGAACATAAGAAGAGCCCTGCTGGATCAGGCCAAAGGCCCATCTAGTCCAGTTTCCTGTATCTCACAGCGGCCCCACCAGGTGCCCCAGGGAGGCATGAGACAAGAAGATGCTTGGATCCTGTTGCCACTCCCTTGCACCCGGTACTCTGAAGTAGCTCACCACCTTTGTAAGGAGGTTGCACAATCCATCATTGCCTATAGCCCACAATGGACCTTTCCTCCAGAAATCCGTCCAATCCCCTCTTAAGACCAGATGCCATCACCACCTGGACTATGACAAAAAAAAGCTATCTGCTTCTTTTCACATGTCACTGCATAAATAATTGAAAATAGAATGACCTGTAGGAATTGACAAAGAACTGGAGAGGAAATGCAACTGTTACTAGATCTTTGCTGTAAAGGTAAAGGTTTTCCCCACAACCAAATGGTCTAGTCGTGTAGGGGGCAGTGCTCATCTCCGTTTCTAAGCCTGTAGAGCCGGCGTTTGTCCAAGGACAAGCTTCCGTGGTCATGTGGCCAGCATGTATGCCGAGGTGCACAGAACACCATTACCTTCCCACCGAAGTGGTACCTATTTATCTATTTGCATTTTTTACGTGCTTTCGAACTGCTAGGTTGGCAGGAGCTGGGACAAGCGGCAGGAGCGCACACCATTGAATGGTCTTGAACTCCCAACCTTCCGGTCAGAAAGCCCAGCAGCAGCGGTTTAACCCACAGTGCCACCACGTCCCTTGATCTTTGCTGTAACAGAGTGTAAATCTGGATATATTTCAGGACAGTGACTGAAACTCAACAGGATAAAGCCAATTTACTCCAGGGAGGATAAGAATGTGATTGTATCTGTACCAATCCACAATTCTTCATGAACATGTTGGCTGCCCCAGCTATGGCCTTTGTCATAGTATAAGTACATGCAATTTTACATTTAGTGACATTTTACTTCCTCACTTTTTCAAACCAAGACCACAGATAATATAAAATGGTATATATTCAGAGGCTTACTTATATCCCTATATACCCAAAAAAATCCTAAAACAAGACTTACAGTGGCCAAAGTATACAAATTGGGGAAGGTTTTTGTAGGATAGACAGGTCTCATGTATGGAGCGTGTGTTCCGCAGGATCCTGAAAATGTAATGGGAAGTATAAAGGTGTTAAAGGGAAGAATTGATAAAAACCCAAGTGAAAGATCCTTGCTTAAGCCTGAAATCCTATACCCGCCTACTTGGAAGCACGTCCCATTGAACACAATGGGACTTCTGACATGCATAAGATTGTGCTGTAAGCAGTGGTGTCATCTACAAATGAACTAACGGAACACTGGGTGGGATGTGGGCGGGGCTTCTACGTGATTGGCAGCCCGGCCATTTCGTTCCGTGGCTGGTTGGCGCCCCCCCCCCGCTGCTCGCCCAGGCACCCAGCATGCCCCCACCCATCTCCCCCGGCGAGCAGGCACCCCCCGAGGCCAGGGCAGCTGCGGAACGAAACAGGCGGGCAGCCAATCATGCGGAAGCCCCGCGTAAGTCCCGCCCAGCATTCCGTTAGTTCATTTGTAGAAGACGCCACTGGCTGTAAGTAGTATTTAAACATACACATAACAGCTCTATATCAACTCACTTGACACAAAACACAATTTTGTGAATTGCGTTTAACTACATTATGCTATCTGAAGTGACGTAATAATGGTTAATTTACCTTCTGTCCAGGTCCCAGCAGGACAGATGCTGCAACAGCCACAGTTCTGGCAGCAGCAAGTGCCTACCAGAGCCTGGGGGCAGCTGCCCTGCCATGGAGCCCACCAGTGTGGCTTCCACTGGCAGAAGGGTCTGGTGGCCCACTCCTTCTGCCGCAGTCGCCGAAGCGGCAGAATGGGAGTCAGCGAGCAGGCTTCTCCACCCAGCCTCCAGCTTTGGAGGACAGGGGCAAAGTGGGTGGATTGTAAGCAGTGGTGTCATCTACTCTCTTGCAGACGGAACGCTGGGCGGGACTTAGAGTGATCGACAGCCCGTCGACTCACTTCCGCTTTCTTCGCGCTCCCCGCACGGCTTTCCCTCGCCTCGGAGGGAGTGCCTGCTCGCCAGGGGGGATGGGTGGGGGGCGCGCCGGGTGCCTGGGCGAGCAGGCGCCCCCTCCGAGGCGAGGGAAAGCCGTGCGGGGAGCGCGAAGAAAGCGGAAGTGAGTCGACGGGCTGTCGATCACTCTAAGTCCCGCCCAGCGTTCCGTCTTGCAAGAGAGTAGATGACACCACTGATTGTAAGGAAGTATAGTAGCACCAAGGGAGAAAAGGGTAGGAGGAGGGCAGGATCCTGTGACTGACTTTATAACAGCAGGGAAGGAAAAAGAGGCAGGTCCAGAGGGGGTCAGAAAACCAGTGGTGAAATTCAGCCAGTTCTCACCAGTTCTGAAGAACCGGTTGCTAATTTTAGGTTGGGAGAGGGAAGAAAGGCAGCGGCCGCCCTGAAGGCCACAGAACCGGTTGTTAATTTATTTGAATCCCACTACTGCAGAAAACCCTTTATAAGGCAGGAGCAGTCCAGGAATAAAGATCACCAGAGGCTGGCTGGTGAGGAAGCTGGTCGGTCTGTGGGTCTCTAGGGAGCCACAAGCAGGGAGGAGGAGAAGGGTGACACAACCCCACTTTACCCATAGCCTGTCTGAGGCCTATAGCTCCAGACCTGCAAAGAGAGTGCTGAGCCCTTGACCTGACAGCCATTATCCTTCATGGATTCTATTGAGTCCAATACCCCCAGGGTGGCAGGTGCCCCTGCTGGGGTCAGACACCTTCTAAATACAGAACTGAGAAATGTTGCTTGTCACCTAGTACAGCTAGCTGTTTCAATGTAGCTACATGCATCATCACCACCACCTTATGCAGTTCCATAGGGATTCTGATAACTCTAGTGGCCACATATGTACATTTCCTTCCCCTCCTTCTTTTGTTTCCTTTATATCTATTTAGAGTACAAAAAATTCTCTAGAGGAAACCATGACCACAGTATTCTAGCAAAAGTCACAGGAAAACAAGACATCCAGATTTGAATTGGTTCAAAGTCATGTACGTACTTAGTTTTTCAATGTTGGGCATTACTTTATCGCCTTTCTTCATGTACGAAGCCCGGAAGCCATCAACAGAGAAGATTATCAAAGGAGGTCGAAGGAAACTGGAGTGCAAGGCATATTAGTGAACAACAGGCTGAAGTAAAAACGTAACAAAAGAATGATTGGAAAGGTAAACGTTGCTACAGTTTTTGGGGGCTTCCTGGGCAGCCTTACCTAGGAGGGTCCCATAAGTGAAGTGCAGAAGGCCATTAGTATGGATGGTGTTAAATTAGGTTGAAAGGTTGTTGACTCATCATTTAATAGGCTTAGGACTTCTATCAAATTGTAAGTTGAGGAGAACTGGTATTATATGAGATCTTTTTAATAACTGAGAACACATAGCCAAATATTAGGGCAACCACAATACAGGTGGTTCAACATCCACGGATTTGAAAACCCATAGATGCCAAACCCACTCCCACCCCACCCAGGGTCCACCTGTATTGTGGTTTGCCTAAGATGCCAGTTCTGTTCTGAAGATTTGTCTAGAAGCTGAAACACTTGTGAATTGAAACAGCCGGCTCTTCCTGGCCCAGGACATTTGCACCTGTGCAAAAATACCACAATGGATGGACTACTGCAAAAGTGCCAACATGGCCATCCATAAGTCAGAAGTCCTTAACTTGGATGTCAAGAACTCAGGGACCAATGTATAAATAATGTAACTCTAAATAATATGTATAATTGGGAGCGCATTCTAACCTGGAGTTAGGCTGGCACAGTTAGGCCAGCAAAGTTTGGCCAGCACAAGGGCCACGGTAAAGTATGTTTGGACCACTCTTGGAGTCAAGAGAGGCCAGCACACAGACGTGCACCATCCTGACTCTGAGTCCAAATGTGCTTTATGGTGGCCCTTGTGCCAGCCAAACTTTGCTGGTCTAACTGTGCCAGCCTAACTCCAGGTTAGGATTGCACCCTAAAATAAAGAGCTTTGGTGGTTGGGCAGTCAGTGGACTAAAACCTAACACTGGTAATTTTAAATGGAATTAAAAATATGCAAGAGCAGTGCACTTACCCAGCTGGGCATTCTGGAGCCCGCATTTCCTCACACTCATCTGCAACCCAGTGAGTCTCTCCTAAAGTGAAAGGACATACATAACTTTTTGCATACTGCCTGCACAGTTAAAGATCCCAGTTGTCGTCAAAACAATTATGCGCAGTCCAGTCTTGTGCAGTTTAGCTGGAAAAAGCCTACTATGAAATGTTGACTACCAGGAAAGTGTAGACAGAATAAAAAGTACTTGCAAAGAAGAACCTGTACACGAGGAACAGTTCAGGAATTAAAACATTACTGGAATGTAAAGTAGGGAGCAGAAGGCAGCCATAAAGTTACCATTTTAAAATAAGACAGGACTTCTGGTGTAGTGTAACTTTACCCCCATCTTCTGGCCCAATACCACAGTTGCCAAAGCCCCAGTTCCCAAACAAACAGCCCAGTCCTAACTGGGCTTTATGAAAGGCATACCTAGTGGGGGAGCACAGCACTAAGTTTTGTAAGCAGCTGCTGCTCCTCCTCCTCTTCGGAGCCATTTAACCCCTGCTAACTGGGCAAGAGGCACTTTTCCATGTGATGCTCCTCTTGTGTTCAGCAGGGGGAGAGTAATAGTCCCTCTTCACCCCAGCACAGTGTCTTTTCTAGTGGCTGTTGCTGGTAGTGTTCTGCATTTTTTTTTTTTAAAGATTGCGAGCCCTTTTGGGACAGGAAGCCATTTCACTTTATTATTATTTGCCTGAAAACCGCTTTGTGAACTTGTGTTAAAAAGCGGTATATAAATACTGTTGATTGATTGATTTGTAGCCAATGTAGCCTCTGTTTTTCTCTAGCCGTTGGGAATGGCTCTGAAGAGGACGGGGGAGTGGCTGATTGCAAAACGTAGTGGTGTGATCTTGCCCTTGGGATGCCTCTGGGCTTTACAACAGTGGGACAGCAGTTCCACTATGACAAATGGCTTATGGCAGAATGTACAGTGTGCTGCTGGTGGCGATTCCAGAACAGCCGATGCCAACAGCGTCCATGTCAGAGGTCTGCTGCCGCAGTGGGCTACATGCAAGGCTAGCTACATGCAGAACTGCAGGGAAGGCAGTGAGGGGAATAGGACAGGGAGAGGAAGGAATGTCTGTGTGAGGAAGGGGCAGGTGGGAGGTAAAGCAGGGAAGGAAGGGCTGAGTGGCACCAATCTCAGTGGCATCGGTGTGCACCAATCTCCATTACTCCCTCCTTCTCTGCCCCTTACTGTCCTCAGTTCTGCTCCAACAAAATGGCTGGCACAGATCTCATTCTGAGGGAACTCATTCAGGCAGTGGAGACTTACCTCAGGATGCTCCCTTGCCTTAAGGAGCCCCCCTTTTGAGGATCAGGCTAAAAATCTTGGTTCTAAAATTGTATACCAAATTATGAAGAATAAAGTCCTCAGTTCTCATTTTATTGCTCACAGGCATGGAGAACAAGTTGAAAAATTAACATTAACTAAAAGAATTCTGTCATGGTATGAAAAACAGAAGAGAAAAGAATAAGAGGGAAAACTCTTGTGTGAAAAAAAAGATGTCTCCTATGCCAAGCTACATTTTATTGGCTCAGGTGAAAGGAAAACTAATGCATTCACAATGTTGAAAAGAAGATGCATATTACTAGTTATTTAAAAGGAGGTGGCCTGAAGATTATTCTGTAACAGAGCCAAGATCACAGTAACCTTTTGCCTCTGGCTATTAAAAGGCAAATTGCATTCCTCAAAGCTGGAGGCCTTAGAGAAATTCAGTTTCACTTATAAGAGGAGTACAGGATTTGAATAATATCTTGCATCAGAAAATTTCAGCACAGGTACATAATTGTGAAGAATTTTCCATTCGAGCTTTAAGAAACTGAGGAAATATATTTAAATTTTAACATCTTTATCCCACCTTCAGAATAGTCCCAAGGTGGTTAACAGTTAAGTATATAAACTACGGCAAGTTCTCACTTCGTTGTCAATAGAAACTGCAACTTTTCAGTGAAACTATAACACCATCAATGTTACCATAGGCTAGTTGAGGGCTCAATCCTATCTTTCCAGTGCAGACACAAAACAGCCCTGCGGTAAGGGAAGAAATATTCCCTCACCTTGAGGGAGCCTCCATGATTACCCCACACCAACCTCAGGATGCAATGCATGTTGCCATGGCTGCACTAGCACTGGAAATTTGGTTTGGGCCCTGACATACATAAACAAGAATTATGTTTCTATAGCATATTCCTGGTCACAAAAACATCATCAAACATTTAGATAAAGACCCAAAACACTTTTAACATTAAGCATTGAAATAAATGTGAGCCTTCTGGGATGGAGAAAACCTACATAGACATAAGGGGAGGACTTGCAAACTCCACACAAACAGTGGCCCAGTCAGGAATCATTCTTTTTCCCTCATTAACTTTATAACAAAATGTTTTAAAATGAATCAACTTTACGTGAGGACTTGCTGTAGTAAAAATAATAAAGGATATATTAAAGGTTAACTCTGCAAATTAGATTTTTCACACTATAGAACAATTAAATAATTATGATAAGCCATCTGTGGAGGTTGTGGAAGTTCTTTCTCTGAACCATTGACGCATACGACGGTTCCCTCAGCATCCTTTTTCCTAGGGCAGTGGTATTCAAACTGTGGGTTGGGACCCACTTGGTGGGTTGCAACCTGATGTCAGATGAGTTGCGGAAAGCTGGGAGCAGTCATCTTGGAAACTTCAGACCTTACTCTTGTTTTATTCCTTTTGTGAGTGTTAACAGTTTAAATTTTCAAATGAAGGCTGTTCTTTAATTTTGTTTTTAGTTCAGTGCTTTTACATCCTATTTTGTCCTAATCTTGCTTTCTGTCAGGGATGTTTCATGGTTGTACAATTGCTGCAGTCCAAGAACGCCAATTTGCATTTCAGGAGTGTCATTTTATTATGTTACAATGACAGCACTTCCTGCTTGATGATGTCACTTCCTGCCACAACATCAGTTCCAGGTTAATGACATCATTTCCGGTTGGTCCTGACATGAGTGCCATTCTGAAAAGTGGGTCCCAGTCTAAAAAGTTTGAATACCACTGTCCCAGGGGAAGGAGGGTAATTGCCCATAGCAATAGTAGAAAATAGAGTGCTTTCTTTTTCTTTTTTTTGCAGAATGCAAGAGGGAACAGAAATACTGTACCTTTGCAGACAACTTGATAATTAGTACAACAGTCTCCTCTGGACAAGCAGTCTTCAGAGCACTGGCAAGCATTATCTTCATTCCTTGTCTCTCCACAACGTTCTTTTGTACATTCCCAGCCTCCAGCTAACATCACAAAAGTAAAAACATATGATAAGAGAGAGTGCGAGAAAAAAATCACTTGGAGAGAAGAAATTACTGCATATACTCATAGATAAGTCGATCTCATAGATAAGTTGAGGGCAAGGTTTAAGCCAAAAATCATAGACCCGTGGATAAGTCAAGGGTGAAACTTGGGGGTGGTGTTGAAAATCTTTGAAAATGACTTACCAGTAATTGTTCTGAGGCAGAAACAGAAAGCCAACCAAAAATCCAGGTCCATTCCACTTTCTTCTGAGGCAAAAGAGAAATTGAGCTGTTCTCCACATAAGAAGGGAGAGAGATGAAGGTGCTTATGGGAGTTGTAGACTTTGTGAGGAATACAGTACAGCACCTCCATAGTAGCAGTCATAATAACCATTACAATTTCCATAAACACTTTCACCTCTCTTCCTGTTTGGAGAAGAAGGAAAAAGGCTACTGGTTTTTTGCTTGCTGTCTGTTTGTGCCTGACAACAATTACTGGTAAGTAAAATTGCTCTGTTTTTTTCTAATCCCTTGCTTTCTGCTTCTTGGCCTAGCCCCCCATCCCAAGTTGCAGTCAGAAACTTTATTAACAATACTGATCCATGTATAAGTCGAACCGTGTTTTCAGGATCAATTTTCAGGCACAAAGTTTTAGGCTTATACAAGAGTTTATAGGGTATATCACAGTCATTATCTTTTCTGATGCATCTACTGAGGGCAGCGCAATCCTAAGTAAGGCTGAAATAATAAGGTCGACATAGCAGGGCTGTATGCTAAAGCCCATTGAGAGGCGGCAGCAGCAAGGTGCAGGACAAGGGGAGGTTTTCCCCTTACACCCACATAAGCCCCAATCATCCCAATGGGGCTGCTTGGATCTGCACCTGCTGTTTTGCAGGCACGGGTCAATGTGCATAGGAGGGGCCCGAAAAAGGGCCGCCCTGGCCAGGGACAGGCTTCAGGATTTGGCACTAAGGCTGTCGTGCGTGCTGCCCCCATTGCTGCCCACTGTGCAGCCCAGTTACGCCCCCAGCACGCCTCTCGAACACCCTCCGCGCAAAGCCGGCGCTGCTGACAGTCACCAACGGTGATGTGCTCGACGGCACATCTGCAACAGCGCTGGACCAGCGCAAGACCGTAGTGCCAGCGCAATGCCATTATAGGATTACATTCACAAACATTGTGCTTTAAGGCCCAGGACACAGAATATAACAATACTACAAGCCAAGTTGGATTTATATCAGCTAAACTACTACGACCTTTCTCAAAGAATCATGGGGATTGTACATCTCAGAAAGATCTAAAGATCTCCACCCCAACTAAGCCACATGTTATATGATAGTTCTAGGACTGGAATGTTCCTTTTTTTTTCCCCATCTCCAAAAGCAGCCACAATGGTAGCTCAATTTGGACTGGGAAATCAGTGTAAAGGCAAAGGGTTAGTCATCCCACCCCCAAAGTCATGGCCCTGATTCAAATCAAACCGTCCGCCCAAAAGCTTTCTGCGGAGGACTTGGACCAGAACCCATTCCTGCTCAAGCAATGTTTTGGCAAATGGCTCAACTGTCTCTGCTCAAGGTTTGTAAAACAGTAGCAAGCAATACCTCCCAAGGTGAGAGGTGAGAACAGTAAAAGACTGCACAGGGCATTAACAACCAAAGAAGAGCCCTGCTAGATCAGGCCACTTATAAAATCCAGACGTTGCATACAATTATAGTAGATTCTAACATGTGATATACTTTGCCTCCATAAATGTGTCCAATATCCTTTTGAAAGCATCTAGGCCAGGTTCCATCACAACATCCCATGGCAAGGAGTTCCACAGATTTCCACAGGAGTTCCATAGGAGCAGCAGTACCAAAATGGAAACTGCTGCATCCTGAAGCAGCCAGGCAGCTCCCGGAGGCTTTTCGGGAGAAGGAGACATTCATCCCCTTCCCCTGAGGAAAGCCCTGCTGCCCACAATGAGGCTCCTTGGCTCACCACTGGCTATTTTGCCAGAGGTGAATCAAGCAACTCCATGTTGGCCTGCCTGGGCCCAGGCCAGGGATAAGATCCAGCACCATGTCCAACCCCCATGTTCAGTAGTGTCAGCCTACCGGTACGCTGGGCGTGTCTTCCGGGTGAGCGGCAGCGCGATTGCTGCGTTCTGTTGCGTAACGGCGAAAGCCCGCCCGCTGCAGCGGGCGGGCTTTCGCCATTACGCAACAGAACGCAGCAATCGCGCTGCCGCTCACCCGGAAGACACGCCCAGCGTACCGGTAGGCTGACACTACTGAACATGTTCAACCCCCTTGCAGGCCGGCTCCTCCCTTATCTCCGCCCAGCTCTACCCCCTCCCCATCTCCCACCACCCCAAACCGAGTTATTGGCAGCGGGCGCTGCTGGAGTGTCAGCCGTCCTGTCCGCCTGCATTGGGGCCTGGTGCTAACTGAGCGCTAGCCCAGCATGGGCAGTGAGGTGTCGTGGACGTGCTTTGCAGCACGTTTGCAACACTTTTAGCTGGCAGTGCACATGTGCCACCGGAGATAACAGGCTCCAGTTTTTTAGCCCTAATTGTGCTAAGTAATGTAAGCTGCACAGACTGATTTTCAGGAAGACTTCCAAGGCATTTGATTCATTGCAATCAATCTGGCATCCCCCATGCTCAGCCTGCAGCTTAGACTGAGTTTGTCTGAGGAAACCAGTGCAGGTAGCACTGTTTACCCCATTAACCATGATTGAACAAACCTCTGCTGCGTGAAAACCCTCTGCTATGTTTCAGTGCACTTACTGCAATGATTTTAGTTTAGTTTAGTGTTCAACAAGCAAGGCTTAAAAACTTAAAAAGCTACCATATAGATAAAGCCTAAAAGACTTCAGAATAAGCCTATGCATTTCTACTCAGAAGTAAATCCACTGTGTTTAGTAGGATTTACTCTCAGGAAAGTGCGTATAGGATTGCAGTTTCACAGCCCAGTCCTGAGCTGCCCAGCTCCCAGAGGTATAGTGCATTAGTCCCCTTCCCCCAGGGAAAGCCCTGGCCTCTGCATTGGGGCTACTCAGGTCTCTGTCAGCTATTTTGCCGGCGGAGACTGGAATAGCCATGTATCTGGCTGCCCAGTCCCACATGAGAGTTTGGGAGAATTCGCGTTGTTCAGATTACCTAGGAGTGGGTCCCACTGTACTCAGCGAGGCTTAATTCTGAGTAGACATAAATAGGGCTGTGTTGTTTGTCATAAAAAATAAGAAGAAATTATCTCTCATTGCAAAAAAGGTGCACAAACCAAGAAATCATGTCATAAGCATTTTCCTTCTCAGTCTTTGTCAGGCAATGTAAAGAGTCAGGCAATGTAAACATCAGTATAGCATACAAACAGATGGAATCACCTGTTTATAAAAAGATGCCATATTCCATTTGCATGTGGATCAGCAACACAGTTCTAGAAATTTGTTAGGTAAGCAATCATGAGCACTGAATCCAGAGATTAAAGGTCCAGTGTGCTTAACTAAGTGAAATGTGCACTGAGTGTTAAAACAGGACACGAACCAGCACATTCAACTTCCAAATGAGAAAGATAACATGTGCACATAACCCTCACGCCAAACCAAGAGCTTTGCAAAATAGCCATTTCTTCATTAAACGCTGGACGACAGCCAAGTTGGAGGGTTAAAGAGGCCTCCAACAAGAGAGTTCCAATGGTACAGTTCCAATTGCTCTTTAGCCTAGTTCTCACTGAGATAGTCAATTTGGGCTGTACCAGTGATTCCCACCAGCCAGGGAAGGCCCGTCTCTGCCCACGTAAGGGGCAGGATGATGGTGAAGGTAGTGACATGATCGGCACAATCACGCTGCTGCTGGGGACAAAAAGGATTTTTAAAAAACTTATCCTTGGCAGCACCAGACCTTCAGAGGAAATTGTTCAGTCGCTAAGTCGTGCCCAACATTTTGCGACCCCATGGACCACAGCATGCCAGGCCTCCCTGCCCTCCAGTAGCTTCCTGAGTTCGCTCAATTTCATGTTCATTGCTTCAGTGACACTGTCTAACCATCTCATCCTCTGCCACCCCCTTCTCCTTTTGCCTTTCATCTTTCCCAGCATGAGGGTCTTTTCTAAAGAGTCCTCTCTTCTCATGAGGTGGCCAAAGTACTTGAGCTTCAGGTTCACTGTTTGTCCTTCCAGGGAGCAATCAGGCTTGACTTCCTGGAGGATTGACCGACTGGATCTCCTTGCAGTCCAGGGGACTCTCAAGAGTCTTCTCCAACACCATAATTCGAAAGCATCTATTCTTCGGCACTCTGCCTTTCGTGTGGTCCTGCTCTCACAGCCATACATTGCTACTGGGAAAACCATCGCTTTGACTATGCGAACCTTTGTTGGCAGGGTGATGTCTCGGCTTTTTATTAAGTTGTCTAGGTTCGCCATAGCTTTTCATAGCTAGGTTCGTTCCCAGAGGAAGTGGGAACCCACAAAGCCCTCTGCAGGGCTCCCTGTGACTCCAAACTGTTGTAAATAGTGAAAAATGGTCACTTCCGGTATTCATCACGAAACCGGAAATGGCAATTTTTCACTATTTACAGCAGTTTGGAGGCATGGGGAGTCCTGCAGGGGGGTCCAAGGGCTGCCCATGCCCTCTGGAAGGCCAGGGATAAGTTTTTTTAAGCACTTTTGTCCCCTGCAGAGGTGCAACTGTGCAGATCATATCTATGACTTTGTCCCACCCTGCACATACTTAAAGGTAAAGGTTTCCCCACAACCGAATGGTCTAGTCGTGAACGACTGTAGGGGGTGGTGCTCATCTCCATTTCAAAGCCTGTAGAGCCGGCATTTTGTCCGAGGACAAGCTTCTGTGGTCATGTGGCTGGTATGACTCTACGCTGTTCCCTTCCCACTGAAGTGGTCCCTATTTATCTATTTGCATTTAGGTGCTTTCGAACTGCTAGGTTGGCAGGAGCTGGGACAAGCAATGGGAGCTCACTTCGTCACACACATACTTACAGTGTCCCAAACTCTCCCTGGGATTTTGGGAACTGCTAGGCTATTCCACTTTAAACTGTATGCAAGGGGAAGGTTATATAACGAGATGTTCTTCTATACCAGGGGTCTCCAAGCTATTGCCCAGGGACCAAATCTGGCCTGCAACAAGATTTTATCTGGCCCACAGCAACTTGGGTTTTTTTGTCAGAGCATTTGCTAATGTTTGACATTTTTACTCATATCATTTCTCACTTTAAGCACTGCATTGTTTCTTTGCAATTGTCACATTTGTGTTCTGAATCATATTGTGCTGATTACAAAAAAAGAAGATTCAAGTAAAACATATTAATTCAACTGAATTTCATTCATTTATAAAACTGATTTTTTTTAGCTTGCAAAACTGTGTAAAATACATGCTGTGGCCCTTGTACTGAAAAATGCAAGGGCCACAACTTTGAAAAAAATGGAGTAAAGTTTGAAAAAATAAAATCCCTTATTTTTTATTTAAAAAATAAAAGCACAAAAAATCTTAGATGCCAGAGAGACTATTTCTAGCCCAGCCTTTTTCCCAGGATGCCAATTTTTTTCTTTTGTATGAAGAAGCAGTGCCTGTACCCATTTGTTGGGAGCCCTGGAGCAAAATCCTGCTCTAGATCTCCCATGGTTTCTGGCCACATGGATCCTCTGATGGGCAGTAACTGATCTGGCTGATCTCCAACACCATTCTTATGGAGGATCACTCTTAGCATATGAGCTCCCACATGCATAGTAAAGTGGTACAGTCAAGCTGCAGATGGATTACCTCCATGAGAACCATTATATTACTTTTGGTACCATCTTGAAGGGCTGGGAGACAAATGCTTTTAGCACAGGAGCAACTGTAGCTCCTGGACACCCATTGGACACAGCTGCAAACAATGAAACTGACTAGGAACGTTTGTTCATCCTGATCATTTCAAACTTTGAATATCACAACGACAAGGAATCACATAGGAACGTATAATGGCTTTAAGAAAATAGCAATGCTGAGCTCATTCTATGTTCGAGAACAAACTTTTTTCGAAATATACTCATGCATTCCACATTCACATAACAGTGGAAAAAGGATATCCATGAAGACTATAGGCATAGAACAGACACAAGGCTTCCAAACTCTTAGCCCTCCATCCTCACCTTTAATCTTGATGTAGAGCTATGTCTAAACCAAGGTTTATGCTAACCATGAGTAGTTTGAAACTAGAGTTCAAAGCTGGTTTGAGAAACATGGTCAAATGGTAACTACGGTTACTCTGAATAAAGACATATGGTACTAGTGATTAAAACAGGGAGGAAAGGAAGAGGGAATTGGCATGGGAGGTAGGAAAAGGACAAAGCCCATTAGGTGAGCACAGGCAGACATAATACGTTAACTCCGGTTACAAGAGTTTTACATCTAACACCTATGCTAAACCTATGTCAAGGTCTACTCCATCCCTTTAGAATTCAGTTCAAATTGAACATATTTAAAATGCTGTGATGTTTGTTCCCTGAACTAGATCTACTGGTCAGCATGAAAAAAAAATTGCAATGCCACTCGTGGGCTATGTTTTTTTCACAGGCAGAAGCTCACAATAAGTACCTCCACCCCACCCCCTACAAACGATCCTATGCAAGCTGTAAATAGCTCATCAGACTTTGTGAAAACACATCTGGGTGAAGTTCATGTCAAACACAAAACAGCCTCAAAACTATGGTTAGGACCAAAGCAATCTTAGTAGTTCTAGAACCAAGAGAGAAAAAACATTGGGATCTTCATATGAAGCTATTAAAAATTAATATAAGTTTCCTAATAGTATCTAAACTCTCAAAGTGCATTAAATTTATTTATTTATTTATTATTAAATTTTTACCCCACCTTTCTGCCCGAAGGCACTCAAGGCGGCATTACAAAATCAAATTAAAAATACATCATAATTAAAAACAGTAATTAAAAACAATATAAAAATACAATATAAAAAACAATCATCCCATGGATCATAAAAACAGAAATATAAAAGAATACAAGAATACAAAGACCAGCCAGCCTGTCAGCAACTAAAAGCCTGCTGAAATAAAAAGGTCTTCAGCTCCCGCCGAAAAACCGCCAAAGAGGGAGCAGTTCTCAACTCTAAGGGGAGGGTATTCCAAAGTTGGGGTGCCACCACCGAGAAGGCCCTATTCCTGGCCGCCACCCCTCTCACCTCTCCTGGTGGCGGCACAGTCAAAAGGGCCCCCCCCAAATAGTACCTAAACTCCCAAAGAGGAATTATAATGAAAGCAGAACCTTATGACCAACGTGTGGTTGTTGCTGAGAGTGGTAACGCCGTCTCTTCTCCTCCTCTGATGGTTTGTAAAACAAAATGTGTGACATGATATCAGTGTGCTGCAAGATCCTGATTCTGTCTCAACTTCATTAGCTACTATTCGTAGAGGTAACTCATAGCACCATGATACCATATGATATTTTGCTTTACTGAACATTACTAGGGGCAGAGTCAAGAACATGAGACATGGCTAGTACTTTCAGCAACAACACATTGGTAGTAAGGTCTTCTTACACCCAAATGTGCAGAACGTTTCGCTTAGCTATGAAAAGACAAGAACAATTTGAGCACTTTGGACATGAGCCTAACTGGATAGAAGCTGGAGGGCACAGATCTAGACTTGCGGAAATGTGGACACAGGGCAGTGGTAATGGGTATAATGGGTATAATGGGTTAGGTAGAAGCAGTGATGTCATGCAGGGGGTACGCGGGGGTACGCGAGTACTGGTTTCTAGGATTACGGCTGGCCCCGCCCATTCGCCCGCCCACCTGTCAACTCCGCCCCCTGCAACGTTTGAATTTCCTGCACGTTCTCAGAGCCAGGCAGGCAGGCAGGCAGGCAGTGAGCGGAGCCTTGCCTTGTCACTGAAAAATGAGCTGCTCTGGGGTTTTGGAACTGTTCGGTCACTTTAACATGATGCCAGACCTCCTTAACATGTTCTGGGGGTGCTGTGGAATACTGTTGCAACTGTTGGGTCAGTTTAAAATTGTCTGAGGCCTCAAAAAGGGCTTTTTTCATGTCACTTCCTGCCACGACCTCACTTCCGGCTTACGACGTCACTTCCGGTGGGCGGGTCCCGACACATGCCAATCAAAAGTGAGTACCTGTTCTTAAATCATTTAGATGACACCACTGGGTAGAAGGAACAATAATAGCCTCCTCCTTGAAGAGGCTCGTATCCAGGATGATAAACGAGACAAGACAAGACAAGACATTGAGAGTCGTTCTTAAAACATGCTTGTGAAGTTTGAAAGCAATGGGGTTTTTTATTCCAGCCATGAGGATTTGGGGTGGAGGCACCTGTAATTAGGATTCCAGCCACCACTCCCATGGAGAACGGATTACTATTTGCTGCTTGCTATTGAAAACAATCTAGGAGCACACATTCATACTGGTTAAAATGTGTGTCTGAGCAGATGGAGAAGTACAAGAGGCCATGTTAACTCTTGGTTGCCACAGCCTTAATAAAAGCAGGCCCTCCTTGGAGCTATCCTACCTGTCTTTAAACATAGTTCTTCAAAGTCAGGACAACAACGGGTGTAGCTCTTGCACAAGTTGTCACAGCGGCAGCCTGGAGGCTCAACTTCTTGAAGTTCAAAGCATCTGTTTTTGCAGGATCCAGAAGTATTGATCCGGGGGGAATCTGATAAGACTGCGTGGTGGGGGAGAAAAAATAAATAAATAGGATACCACAAATCAGGCAACTGGTGGCTGTTCAAGGAATGCTCAAATTCACTGCTGCAGGCAATGAGCAAAGACCAACTAGCACTGTCCAATAAAAGAGAGGGGAAGAAGATGGGAAACATGACAGATGAAAAAGTCTTATTAATTAAAAAAAAACTGGCACTTCCTAAAATCTCGAATAAACTGTTGTAATAAAAGCTGCACATGTCCTACGTCACTGTCACCCATCCACCCAGAAAACGCCCCATACAATTTAGCACTAAAATCCTCAAACTGATATTATATCAGAAATGCACAATAGAGAAAGTGGATATTGGATGGAGAATAAATTGAGAAAAGACAATTTAAAAAATTGGGAATTCTTTGGCAAAGAGATGGGGTAAATGGAAGGAGAGAATGATATGGATGACTGAGGGCCTAGAGAGGGAAACCTTCCTCAAGTAGTTTGTTGTTGTTCAGTAGCTAAGTTGTGTTTGACTCTTTGCGACCCCATGGACCACAGCACGCCAGGCCTCCCTGTCCTCCACTAGCTTCCAGAGTTCGCCCAATTTCATGTTCAACGCTTCAGTGACACTATCTAATCTCATCCTCTGCCGCCCCCTTCTCATTTTGTCTTCCATCTTTCCCAGCATGAGGATCTTTTCTAAAGAATCCTCTCTTCTCATGAGGTGGCCAAAGTATTTGAGCTTCAGCTTCAGGATTTGTCCTTCCCTCAAGTAGGTAGGGACAAGGAAAAACGTGGAGGATAGCATGTTCTACTCAGTTTATATCTGGAAGTTTTTCCCATTCCCTCTACACTCTTAGAAGGAAGATGGGATACAAATTTAGAATCAAGGAATGGACTCTGGCTACTTGCAATAGATGCATTTCTGTGGTGCATATAATACACGAGGAAAAATAGGTTGCCTCTTCACGTATCTGAAGGAAGAAGCAAATACATGCCACATTGTTATCATTGTTATCGCCTCTTGTGCTATTGCATATGAAGGGATTTTAAAAGTTTTTTTCAGAGACAAAAATTAGGAGTTTTTTGCTGGATATCCATGTTGAGCTAAGCCATTTAAAGACAGCATTACAACCATTTTTCTCACTCTATAAATCACAGAATCACAGAGACGGAAGGGACCCACAAGATAATCTAGTCCAACTCCATGCTAGTAGCAGGAAATCCTCCTATCCAGTGGGTGCCAGTTGAACTTCTGCTTGAAGACTTCCAGTAACAGAAAATCCACCACCTTCCTCACCAATGCACTGCTGAACCACCTTACAGTCAATAATTTCTATCTCATATCCAACTGGAATGTCTTCTCTTGCAGTTTGTGCCCCTTTTGATTGACAGGGCACTCAAACCCCCCAATCCAACCCTCCGCAAGCCACTTGCATTGGCCCAGTGCTACCGCAAAGTGCCATAAAGCATGTTCACACCAGCGTTACTGGTGCAAGGCTGGTGCAAGCAGTTGCATCAGCTTTGCTGCGCCAAAGATGGGCACGGGTAAGTCACCCCTGCACTGGCCGAATTCAGCCAACGAGTTTGTCCAGGGCAGGGGCTATTCTGGGCAGGGGACAGGAGGAGGCAGAATGAGGTGGGGGTGGGCAAAGGGAGGGTGGTCCACGGGTGGGGCAGCCCAGGGAGGGGGAAGAACAGCTTCGGCTGCTAGGCTGCATCCAAACCCCTATCCCCGGGCCACGCAGCCCCGATTTGGGATGCTGCAGCCTGCTTGGACTTGAGCCTGCTAAACAGCAGGTGCAGCTCTGAGCAGCCCGGGGCAGCTGGTGCCCACACTTTTGCAAGGGGACAAAACTGCCATTGCCCCGTGCAGGCTCCAGCGGCCTCCCAACCCTCAGAGCAGGTTACACTTGTGCCCTTGGTCTCTACTCTCTACTCTCCTTTTCCTCTCTCACAATACTAGAACCAGGGAACATCCACCAAAATTGAGGGTTGGGAGAGAGAGAGAACACATAAAAGGAAATACTTTTTTGCCCAGCAGGTGATTAATCTGTGGAACTCCTTGCCACAGGAGGTGGTGATGGCATCTGGCCTAGATGCCTTTAAAAGGGGACTGGACAGATTTCTGGAGGAAAAGTCCATCGCAGGCTACAGGCCATGTAATGTTGGTTAGTGCAACCTCTTTACTTTAGAGGTAGGCTACCTTGGAGTGCCGGATGCAGGGGAGTGGCAACGAGATGCACGTGTCTTGTGTATTCCCTGAGGCATCTGGTGGGCTGCTGCGAGATGTAGAAAGCTGAACTAGATGGGCCTTTGGCCTGATCCTGTGGGGCTCTTCTTATGTTCTTAACAAAGAGATCTGACAGCCCTGGCATTTGAAGATTTGCTATCACATCCCCACTCAGCCTTCTCTTCTCCAAGCTAGACATACCCAATTCCCTCAACCTTTCCTCAAAGGGCTTGTTCTCAAGTCCTCTGCTCATACTCGTCGCTCAGAATTTCCTCTTTTGGAAATTTCCTCTTTCAGTACTCCAAGTGAGATCTGACTAAATACTGCATTTTGTTTGTGCCAGCTTCCATGTTTCTGTCATACATTGGGAACATGTGTTTACACTGACAGTGAAGGACACCCCCCCCTCTCTCCAGCACAGTGGTTTTCAAACGTTTTAGCACCAGGACACACTTTTTAGAATGATAATCTATCCAGGACCCACTGGAAGTGATATCATGGCTGGAAGTGCCATCATTGTGGCACCAGAGCCTGCTGCTTTTATTTCCTGAGAGTGCAGCAATAAATTGGGTTATTTTTCCACCATTTTCCAATAGCAAAGTGAATCAGAAAGGGAAAAAAAGCTATTTACAATCTTGACAAGTGAAATGACCACATAGTCCTTCCCTTCCAGTGTCCAATTTTCTCGTATTTTCAGTTCTCAGTAATGGCTGCGCTATGCACACCCACCTGAAATTAACTCACAACCCACCTTGTGGTGCCCAACCCACAGTTTGAGAAACACTGATCTAGGAATCAAAAGGTCCAATGCCATACACAGTTTCTTGGGAGCAAGCCCCACTGAATAGGACTTACTTCTGAGCAGACATGCTTATGATTGTGCTGAAATGACTAGGCTGCAAGACTGGATGAAGGGGCAAAACATATTCTCCTCAGGAGATTGGCTTCATTGGGTTCCACCCTAGTGATGTTTCAGTTTTTCCTCAAAAGAGGAAGTGGCAGCTATTCACATACAGGGAAAAGCAATGTGCCCAGCCTCCACCTAGATTAACAACACCTCATTAATATTTGAAACCAAAGAACTCTGCCAGTATATTAGCCTTCTCTCCGCACGTTCATCATATAGACTGGGTTCAGACACAACACAAAAATATGGTTTGTATGAACTTCAGATAAAAACTTAAACCAGAGTTTGAGTTTCCACATGTACAATAGAGGGAAAAAACATTTTCTACTGCTGCTTGTCTGCTGTTATTTCCAATCTGCTCAGGATTCCCCTTCAAACGGTCAATAGGTCACCATACTGCAGAAGCCTCTGGAGGTGGAGCAAACTATTCACAATTAAATTCCAACAACTAAACCAACCTCAATCTATGGATTCCGATCCTGGTTTGTTGGCCACAAACAAATAAGCTGTGGTTTATTATTGTGTTGTTTTAATATTGTTTTTAAATTGTTTTTTAATGTTAAATTCTGTATTTTATTGTGTCTTGTGTTGTAATGCTGCCTTGGGTGCCTTTGGGCAGAAAGGCGGGATATAAATCCAATTAATAACAATAATAACAATAACAATAACAATAGGGAAAAGCTCCATTTCAGACACAACACAGAACATAACTTCACTAAATAAACTGTGGTCTTGAATTACAGCTGAATTCAATCACTGACAAGCACTTTTCTAGTACAGGGGGTCCCTGCTATCCCCATCTCCATTAACCAATTCCCTGAAGTTATGCCTAATTTATTGCGAACAGTGGCATCGTGGGGGGGGGGATGGGCCGCACCAGGTGATGCACACAGGGTGTGTGTGACACCACCAGGGACCAAAATTGCTAAAATTGTGGTTTTAAAAGATAATACCATCTTGCTATATACCGTTTGGGTGTGGAATTTCTCCCTGAATTCAATGAAAAAAATGGAGTTAATATTTCAATTCTATCAAAAGTTATGGCCAAAAAACAAAAAATACAACTTTTAATGTAAAATCGTGATTTTTTTAAAAACGCAGTTTTATGGAATAATACAATCATGCTATATACCATTTGGATGTGCAATTTCACCCAGAATTCAATGAAAAAAACCAGAGTATAATATCTCCATTCTATCAAACGTTATGTCCAAAAACCTAAAAACCCTAAAAAACTTTTAATGTAAAATCACAATTTTTTTTACAAAAAATCGTGGTTTTACAGAATAATACCATCATGTTATATACTGTTGGATGCAGAATTTCACCTAGAATTCAATAAAAAAAACCAGAGTGTAATATCTTCATTCTACCAAAAGTTATGGCCAAAAACCTAAAAACTGAAAATACAACTTTTTATGTAAAAATCACAATTTTTGAAAAAAAGTCATTATTATGAGCCAGTTCTCATTTCCATGTATACGAGCTCATACTAGAACCTTTATTTAATTGTGTGAGTGTCATCAAATTGGCCACGGGTTTTTTGTTGGTTACTAATTTGTTGGGTGACCTGTACTATAAATAAATAAATAAATAAATAAATAAATAAAGTTGATGGGGGGGTAACACCAACCCTAGTAATAACACTGCTTTTAGGTTGTGCATATGGTATTGTAATTAAATCTGTATGGTTTGGGGGGGGGTGACGCGCATCATGGGGGGGGTGACACGCTGACCTCCCGCTCCATGTGACACATACTCTAGTGACGCCACTGATTGTGGAACAGATCGTACAAACTCCCTGCACTTACAATACAAGGATAATCAGATGAGAACCCAGACTATACAGAGTTATAACACTCTGGAAAAAAAAACAAGCTGTCTCCAACACATCCAGCAAGGCAAGAAGTCACAACAGAAGATGTTCGGGGATAACCCAAGTAGCTGAGCATTAAAAAGGACAGTAGTACCATCTCTGTTGCTAAGGTAATGGAGATGCTGGATTCAAGCTCCTGGTGGGGGAGTAGCCCACAATGCCTGCAGGAACTGGAGCAAGGACTTTAAAACCCCATTTGCTGTTGGACAAGAGAAGGAATGTTCCAGCCAGTTTCCCTGGAGATAAGCAGACCAGGTGGAAGAGGAATTAATCTCTTCCCCTCGAACTCTGAGGCTCTCTAGCAGGGTTCAGTAGCCAAATTCTTAAACAGCTTCCTGTGCTCTTTCCTTGCCTTCCCCTACTTCCTTGCAGCTCAGACCTGGGTCAGCCCTGCTATGGGTCCCCCTATGGGAAAGCCCCCAGTGAACCTACCGAAAAGTTATTCATATTTTTTTTAAGTGTTCAAAATAAGTATTGGGGTAGTTTCAAATCTTCCAATCCTAACTGGAGCCTATCCCACTGCTTCTTATGAAAGGTAGTCCCTGATAACTGTGGATTGCGAGGCAAGTTGGTTTCTCAGCCACCATTGCCCTCAGAAAACAAGAACGGCCTCATAAAAAAATGGCAGAAGCATTGAGCTGAAATAATTCTTACACTGCTATGATTGAACACGGAAACTGCTATACTGCATTTCATCTGTATCTGAGCACTTGCCAGGTTTCAGGAGCAACACTCTGTACCTCAGGTTATACTTTGTGGATCATGAAAACACATTTGTTGAAACACTGGATTTTAAGATGTTTCCACTGGTCTTAAATCCCAGGCTTTCAATCCAGATTGTTCTACACACAAAAACAATTTTATTTTTCGGGTCTTTCATTTTCCCAAAATTCATTTAGCAATGCCTTCACTTTCACTATCCTTGAGACAGTTATCCCACCTTCTGAGGCAGAAGTTTTATCAAAGTTATGCGAGCCTGTAAGGTCCAGTCACGCTGCTTTACGTAGCTGTGATTAGCCTTGAGGGACAACATGAGGCCAGGGTCACCACAGAATGAAATGGTGGAATCCTGAGGTGAGAGAATGGATGGTACTGTTTCTGATTACAGGTGGTGGGCACCGTTCTAGTCATTCTTAATTCTACCACCTCATCCTGCTGAATGTGTCAATGAGGCCTGAGACAGTATCGAGCTGAAGAGTAGGGCCGACGTAATCTTTTGTTACAATTCCTCTCCCTCAGACACTATTTTTATCAGGCTACAGAGGGCTGCTTTAGCTAAAATTGGAAGGAGCCAAGAGATGGGGCCTATGGGCTTCATTAAGGCTTGCCTTACTTTTTCCCTCCAATTCAAGCAGTGAAGTTGGTTCACAAAACAAAGCTTTCCCACAGGAAGCCAACATTGCAGTCCTGTACCACAGAAACCCATGTGAACCATTTAAAAGACCAGGATCCACACTGTGGTCATCACAGGAATACCCTGGTCCAGCATGCCTCATTTTTGAGCTTCAAATGGCAAAATTAATGTTGTCCCATATTGCACCACTTACATAACCAGAATGCACATGGTTCCTTATCACAATAAGTATTTTTTTAAGGCCACATTGTAGAGGAAGGGGTGGGGAGCAACACAAATATTTTCAGCAAAGGAAAAAAAACAGAGGAAAATTATATTTCCTTTCCTATTGGTCAACAATATTTTAACTTTTTGTAATTAGCTCCTAAGTCAGACACTTTTTGTACCTTAAAAAAGCAGGGGTAAGGATTACACCGCTGAATTTCTGCCCTACAGCAAATTACTATTACATTATATATATTTTTATGAGGGAAGATAATTTACAATCTGGAATTGAAGAAATTTGACAGGAATTTGCTACATACAATACACAATTTGTTGTGATATTGCTGAGGTAACCATATTAACTAGGCAGTGCCATTTATTTAACTGGAATTCACGCTCAAGTGCTAAGCAGAACTGTAAAAAGTAGATGTGAAAAAGAAATACGTATTCTCTGATTGGATTCATCCATTAATTTTCCTTGGCTTTCCTCAATCTTGCTAGTTGTTCCTTATCAACTGCAGGACAACATTTCACAATACGATTGCATGATGCACTGTATCACTCTATTTCAATAATGGCATTTGCCAATTCTATTTGGTCTAGCTCAGCTGTAGGCCTTGCTCAATAATGAGGTCTTTGCACTTGGAACAAAGCCATTTAAACCAGCCTAATTTTACAGCTGTAAGCACTGCTGAACATGCTTGGCTTAGGGATATGCCGAAGTACACGTGCAATTGTTTATTTTAGAAAGTAAGAGACAGCAAGCCGGTTGCTTATGGAAAATGCAAAAAAATCCATCACTTGTGACACGAACTGGCCAGTGTTGGGAAAGAGTCACTAAGATCAAATCAGAGTCAAGTCACGAGTCACCACCACCTCGGGTTTCAACTAGTCCACAAGTCATAGCATGCACCTATGGCAACTTGACTCATGGAAGTTAATGACGCATTTTGACTTGGACGAGTCTTTTAAAGGGCTGCATTCTGCACTGGGGTGCCTCTTTGAAGGTGCCTACAACTTCAGGGGGTCTATGCAAGGCCAGCAGAGCCCCCTTAAGATTGCAGACCCCCAAGCAGCGCATGCCCCTTTAAACTGGCAAGTAGACACAAATAGAAGCAACTGCCCACCAGTTTCAATGGGCACATGCTGTTCGGGGGTGCCTCTTCGAAGGTGTCTGCAACCTCAGGGGACTCTGCTGACCTTACCTTCAAAGAGGGACCCCCGAGTAGCATGCAGCCCTTGAAACTGCAGGGAGGGGGGAGATGATCTGAAGTGTCTCCCTGTTTGTTTAAAGGGGCATGCACTGATTGTGTGTGCCACACAGAAGCATACAGACCTAGTCTCGAGTCAGTGGTCTGAAAATCAAGTCACTGCCCAAATCTTTGACACATCTCAAGTCAACGTAACTTTAATAGCAAATGATTCCTTGTTATCCAAAATCACAAATCCATCCATAAAAACATATATTCTCAATACTTTGAACCAAGAATCAATATTTGTACAAACAAACAAAATGAATCAATAAACCCAGTAGGATCATTTCAAGACTCTTAAAGGTCTTTAATAGACTTAAGATTTCCATTATTCTTAGCCAGTGATTTAATAGCATTTGCTCTGATTCATACATCAGATAGCTAAGTATTCAATTCATGCTTAAAAACAAAGGTACAAAAAGCAGGGACACAAACTGTATGTTTCCACTGCCGACTACATGGATTTGGCACAATGACATCACAAAGTCCAGTCAAGCTGTATACCAAGTGTTAAAAGGTAAAGGTTTCCCCACAACTGAATGGTCTAGTCATGACCGACTGTAGGGGGCGGTGCTCATCTCCATTTCAATGCCTGTACAGCCGGCGTTTTGTCCGAGGATAAGCTTCCATGGTCATGTGGCTGGCATGACTATAGGCTGTAGCGCACGGAATGCCAAAACCTTCCTACCGAAGTGGTCCCTATTTATCTACTTGCATTTAGGTGCTTTCAAACTGCTAGGTTGGCAGGAGCTGGGACAAGCAACGGGAGCTCACTCCGTCGCGCAGTATTGAACTCCCAACCTTCCGGTTGGAAAGCCCAACAGCAGCGGTTTAACCCGCTACGTCGACTTTAACAAAGAATTGAACTTTTAGATCCAATGAGGAACATCTATCACAACATGTAGGCTTGTACATATACAATTTTATATTAAAATGTGCTTAGATCCATTTTGTCCATTAAGGGCGCAATCCTAACCTAGAGTTAGGACTAACTCCAGGGTAGGGTTGCACACTAACTCACAAACACTTTTTAAGTGCACATTTTGATTACTTTCTATTCTACCATAGAGAAACAAAGCATATAAATTTTTTTATTTATATCTCAAAAATTCTACATATAGTCAGTCCTTGTTATCTGCTAGGATTAAGTTAGGTAATTCGCAGATAGTGAACCATTGATCCTATGGGATCAATGGAGTTAAGTATAAGGGGTACCTTTTCTGCCATCAGAAACATCTAGCAGAGACCCCCAGAAAGCCAGCAGAGTGCAGCAAGAAGTGCCAAAAGATCTCTGAAAGATCTAGAGATCTTCTAGAGGCTGCAAGGACCTTCAAAATGACTGTTGGCGCCTTCGCGCGCTAACGGTCCCCTTGGCCCCACCAATCAGGGGATGTGCAGGCCGTTGTCATCCAGCCATTGGCTGGGAAGGGCCACCGGGAGGCTGGCTTTGCGTCCCTGCACAAGCCCCGCTCGTGCCGCGTGGTCAGAGCGGCCCCGGACGGCGAAACCCACCCACCCGCCCCATCACTAGTCTGAGATTAGCTGGTCGCTCCTAGAGGGCCAGGTAGGAATTTTTTGCTGTTCCCCTGATTGGCCGAGGAGGAACGGTTTTTTCGCCTACCCCAGACTGGTGCAGGGCTTGTTAGCAGGCAGTGGGGAATTAGATAGCTTCAGCCACTGTCATGAGAGGTGCAGGGAAAGGGAAATGAAAGGGAAATCAGTCAGCTCACAGTGTCCATGCCGGGGCAGCAAGGTCATGGGGGAATCTCGGCAGCTCCAATTGTGCCCACCCGGCTCTTGGAGAGGCCGGGAGAAGCCCATCGACTGGCACGGAGGTGCCAGCTGCCCTGGTCCCAAAAGGGAGCAACTAGGACGGCCAGCCAGTTTAAGAACTGGGGTTGGCTCGAGTTGTATGGTTTGCCCAATGAGGTCATGGGGGGGGGAGGATCGCTAGGGTCATCACCCCCAGGTAGTACCCCGCACCTAAAAGGGGATAAAGGGGGGGGTTCACCCCCTCCCTTTTTTCTCCCTTTCCTCCCCTGTTATTGTTAGGCAGTCCTTGTTGCCAATCTCTGTTTGTTATTCAATAAAGTGGCCCTATTTACTTCCAAACAACGGTCTGCTGTCTTTAGTGGGAGTGAGGGGGTAATGGCGCCCGCAGACAGCGCAGACCCCTTAAACATGGTTGGCAGATGCTTTCACCAGCCTTTTTAATTAAAAGGGTCCACACTGGCTAACCCCTACTAACTGGGCAAGAGGCACTTTTTCAAGTGGTGTTCCTTTTATATTTAGCAGGGGAAGAGGAATTGTCCCTCTTCACCCCTGCGCCGTGTCTTTTCTAGCGGCTGTTGCTGGTGGGGTTCTGTGTTTTTTGTAGATTGTGAGCCCTTTTGGGACAGGGAGCCATTTAAATTTATTATTACTATTTGCCTGTAAACCGCTTTGTGAACTTTGTGTTGAAAAGCAATATATAAATACTATTGATTGGTTGGTTGGTTGTAGGTGCTATTCTGAAGCCTTCTGAAAGTCTCTGCATAGTGGATAACAAGGTCAGAGGCGCAGAGAATGAGGAAAGAAGCAATTCTGCCCCTCACAGATAGCTACTTGCATATAACAAGGATTGACTGTACCTGGAGCCCAGCAAAAAAATGTTTTGAATTCGGCCCCACAGCACCTAAGACTGGTCCTGCTGTCCCCCCAGGCAACCTTGTTACAATTCTGCTAGCTAATATCTGTTAAATTATTATGGTGATTGATATTTTAGTCCAGTAACACCTTTACAAGCTGATACTCATGCTTGCTCTTGCAATGTTATTTTTTAAAAAGCTGAGCACGAATGCATAAAGAACCTCATCAGCTTGGAATCTTTTCAACCAAGACCAAATGCATAAGTTATCTTTGTGGTGTGGTTACTGCTGCTGGACCACCCTCCCATGTGGCCTCACATGTCACATCAGTAAAACAGGAGCTTTTTCATCATGCTGGTACTTTCAAAGCCAACAGGGCCCAATTTGGTAGGGAGACACTAGTCTGGAAAACCCTCATACAATCCCAGAATCAAAACACCCTTACATTACGATTGCAGAGTGGGAATGGATTTATGGAAGTGTTCATTTTATAAGAATAATGCACGTCATGGGTTCCAAAGAGGCAACACACTTGCCAGTCATTCCGGACATCTCTAAAAGAGGAACAAATTTCAATCTATACTGAATATTTCAAGCCATTCGCTTTACAACGTTTACTGAAAGTGTGCATGCTCTTATTTTCCAAACGTAGACTTAGGGCATAATCCAATGCATGCCTACTCAGAAGTAAGTCCCATTGTGGTCAATGGGGCTTACTCCCAGGAAAAAGTGCATGGGATTTCAGCCACACTCATCCTGATTTCATCTACAGTAGTCACGCTCTTTGTGAAGGACTAATTGTGATGAAAGTCCCTTTAGTGCAAATGATTTAACAAGGAAGAATTAATGCTTTTATTGAGAATGCATCTACTTCATCCTGGTCAGGCAGGAGTCTGAACCTATTTCATCCTGGATAATCAATTGCTGACATCACCTGTTGAAAGTAACTCCAGAATGAGGCCCAGGAAAGACCTCTGCTTGAGTCCTTGGAGATCCACTGCCAGCAAGATTAGACAATGCTGGAATATAGGGGACAACATCTTGACTTTGTAAAGTAGTTTGGCTTCATATCTTTTAATAGTGCCAAATGGAATTTGGTCTCTTTTACCCACCAAAAATGGTTCTGTGGAGTATCACTTTGCCTTGCTTGACCTGGATGCAAAAAATCTAAGTGCCATACAAACATTCACAACATAAATAATGCTGAGAGCACAGTGTCCTGTAACACGACAAGGGGAAAGTCAAGGACAATGCTAGGTCTGTGGTTTTCAGAAGTATGGATCAGCAGTTTCCTATCTACAGCATTTCACATAGTACAGCTAGACAGACAAGATCATAATGCATGGGATGACATAGCAGTATACGACTGTCTTTTCTATTATTATTATTATTATTATTATTATTATTATTATTAAATCTAGTTATCAACTTTATATTTCTAACATTTCAGCCAGCTCCTAGCCAAAAAGGAGAAACCAAGCTCTGAGCTTCCACTCTGCTAATGAAACCTTCCCGGAACTTTAAGAATACACTGCAATCACAACCCGAGGCTAGGCTGCAAGATAAATGACTGGCCCGACATCACGGCTGGGCAGGAGCTTGGTGTCTTCTCAGTCCCATTCCAAAACTGTAGCCACTATACTGATTCAACTAATTCAGTGATTCATTTGATGGCCATGAAAGCAGAAAATCAGGGGAAAAAAACAACACACAAATCTGTGCAATATCCATATCCAAATAACCAAATTAAAGGGGAAACCAAAAGGACTAATTCACTGTTATTTTTCACCACTTAACTGACAAAACCATTTCCCATTAACAGTGCTACATGCAAGGCAGAAGTTCATAGATATCATCTGCAGCAGTTTGTACCAAGTATACATATGCAGAAAGCATGCAAGTTGCCACAGCCAAGGTCTGCCAGAGCTTCCAGCCCACTGCCCTTTTACAATGCCCATGCCCTATCTCGTCAACAAGCAAAGTGGCCAAACAAGGTCAGTTGCACTTGGAGATCAGTGTGACAGAGAAAATAGTCCATTCCAAAAAGCAGTCAACTCCCAATGGCAGCTGAGTAATAACTATGGCCATATGTTTGGAATTTGTATGCACTAGTCAGCACCTGCAAGGACAACACCAGGCATCCTCAACAACAGATGGAGAAAACATTTTCCATGTTAGCTTAGAAAGCAGCTGGATCAGACAGTAGAATTGGTTCAAAAGGGATAAAGTACTTAAATGCACAAGCCAAAATCCCGCAGAGGTGTAAGAGGACTCTGCAGCAAATGTCCAGCTTGCCAGTTCCAAGAGGCTATGCTCCATCTGCAACTTCCATTACTAATAATAGGAATCATATGTGCTTATCAAAGCCTAACAGGTTCCTTTGATCAGACCATTTGTTACCAGTTAAACATAAGTTACCAGCATACCCTTCTTTTCACAGACCATCGTTCAACTTTCCCATTTATGATGCTGGAACACAGGGCTCTCTGATCTCACATTTTGTACATCCTGTTTCCATTACTTTGATACATTAGAAACAACTTTTGTTTAGCAAAGAAAGCACGTGTGTGTGTGTGTGTGTGTGTGTGTGTGTGTGTGTGTGTGTGTGTGTGTGTGTGTGTGTGTGCGTGCGCACACACACACACACACACACCCATACCCCTTGTGGTCACTACAATACAGTACTTGGCTGCAGCTTCACTTTGCAAATGTAAACAGGCACCAGGCTTTGTATTATAAAAACCTGAAGGAATGCCACAGCTTACATAGGGTATATTTGTGTGTCTACCATAAAGGTCCACAAAGGAGCATTGAGATCCAATAGCCCTTGAATTAATCAAGCCATTTGTATTATGATAATTACCCAGTCACCAGCTTTCCTGATTGAGACTTGGATTGGCTAGCCTTTCACCTAACACAGACAAATCTCACTAGTCTGTTGGGCCAAAAATTGATAGATAACTGCGCATTCTGCAAAACTAAGTCACCAGAGCAGTAATATTGCAAGTAACTCCTTCACATCATTCAGATCCACTCAAAACCTTACCTTTCCTGTGTCAAAAGAGAGGACTGCACTATAAGTCAAGAGTATGGGAGAATACCACCAAACCCCATAAAAATGGCCTTGCTGAATCAGAACAAAGGGCAATCTACTTCCACAATTGTTTTCCAACGTCAGCTAACCAGATGTGGAAGCTCCCAAGCAAGGCACAAACCTACATGTTTAGATGCAGTATACCTCTGAATAAAAGATGCTGGGGTCAACCAACTGGGGAGGGGGGTAATGGTTTCTGGGTTTCTGGAGAGATCTGGCTAGTCACTATCGGAAACAGGATAGTAGCCGAGATGGATCCAGCAAGGCTATTTCTACTTTCTGAAGGTGACAGCCCTCGGCCATTTTTTTGGTCATAACACCAAAAAAAAAAAAATACTGCTTCTAAACAGTATTATTTATATTTGGTTGTCATGGCCAATATCTGCAGATAAATCTTCCTTTTATGAATTTGTCAATGTTTAAAGCCATCTAAACCAGTGGTTATCACCTGCAAGTGAATTCCACTTATTAATCAGACCTTGTCTAGCAGTATTTCACACTTAAACTCCCCCGGCTGCATTTTTCACAGGGGAGATGTGTTCAAAGTGCATTTTAACAATATCTAAACAGAGGTTCTGGCATGCCTTTCTTCTCCTTCCCATTTAACTCTCCCAACTTAAAAGAATGCAACATGAAAGTGAAATAAGCTACAAAACATCCACTACATGCAATGTCCCAACACCTGCTCCCTGCCCCGCATTTATTCTGATAGTGTCTGCTGTCTACCTTGCAAAAGCCAGCATGACTAGCAGACAAGGAGCCAAAATAAAAAAAGTCTTTTTCCATCAATAAATATGAGCCAAGCCCAAACAAGAATTGCACATATTGCCTATGGAAATTTGGGACAGACGTTTTTAAAAGGAGCCCCATTTGCATTTCTTGTATGTTTCAATATAGCCAGTGTAGCAAATACACAGCACAGTCCTATGTGCATATTTACTCAAAAGGAAGCCCCATTGTCTTCAATGGCACTTATTCCTAGTTAAGTATGTGTAAGATCACAGACTATAATTTTTCTGGAGAAGTAACAGAATAGATTATTCAATGCAAACACAAAATTACTGGGGTAGAGGGAAAACTCAGATCCTAACACGTTTGAATCGTTCTCTCTCTCTCTCTCTCTCTCACACACACACACACACACACACACACACACATATGCATCAAGCAGAAGTAAATAGGTAACCTATAAGTGAGCCCTGAAGGTCAACCAACTCAGGCATTTACACACAACCTTTGCTATATTCCAGAGCAAAAAGGAACAGTAAAGAAATATTTTGGGAAGGTTTTGCATCTGCCCCCAAAGCATCAAGATGTTGTGAAATAGACCATTAAAGTCACTGCTATACCTGAGGCCAGGGTCTCTCCCCCTTCTCCAGATCTTAGCAATCGATGGGCTGTAAATCCAACACAGACGTTTATGCTGACAGCAAAAGTGAACAAGGATAGCACCTGGGCACAAAAAGAAAAGGGAAAAAAACAGAGAAATGAGCAAATGAAACAAGCCAGTGTTCTGTTTGGATCTTTTTCTTTCCTTCTTTTTTTAAAAAGGACAACCAACATTTCTGATTTAATTAGAATAACCAGTCATTTAGTGTTCCCTTTTGCCACAGCTCCTATTACTGGAACAGTAAATGACAGAGTCAACTCCCAAAGCGGATTTATGAATAAAAACAGCTTGATTTTTCAAAGTCAAGCATTTCTTTGCAAGCACGGGTGGTTCTGGTTTCCTGGCACCCTCCAGAGACACTGGTCGCTCCTCCTTCGAAGACAAAAAGGAAACTCGCTCTTACCTGATGTGACTGGAAACAGATTTTCTTAGCCATACTAAAAGAGAATTCTTGAAAAGCCTCCACAGTGGGCTCTCTTTTGCTCTAAACTGAGCGCAGGACTCTGTTTGCTCTACGATTCAGTCTATTAGCTACAACTAATCCCACCTGGCGAGCTTGACAGCCTCAAATGTGATTTGTCCAGGGGGAGATTTCATCATGTTCCACTCACAAATCACAGCTCTTTGAGTGCAAGAAACTGCAGGCATCATCCTTCCCCGCTTTCCCCTCCCCCAACACACACACACACACACTTTTATGTGGTTTCATCTGGCAATGCACAGTTTTCTTATGTTACTGTGGCCAATAACCCATGCTCATTCTGTTCCTCTCACTAATACAGTACAGTTTTTGGGAGAAACCAAATGTCTGTGTTTGCATTCTGGTAAAACTAAAGGGGGGGCAGTTCACTGCTTGAACTGCAGGATTCAAAAGTCAGATGTACACATTTCTTTTGCCATATTTTAATAATGAAAATGAGTTTTCAGGCTTCTAGCTACTGACAAAAAAGCACCCCCTTTATTCCAAATCAATCCCTCTAATTCCCCCCACACACAAAAGGATGAAAACACAACCATATTTGCAAAACCCCTTCTCAACCAAAGGTAAAACAAAAAAGCTGTGGGAGGGGGGCACAGAAGGGGCAAAGTGCATTTCAGGGTGAGCTGGACTTTGTCCTATGTGATAGATTTCTGAAAAGAAAGAAAAAACAGTATATTTCACATAAATACTTCTTGTCTGGTACTCCCCTCTCTGCCTATGCAGTTCATAAACTTTCTATTATCACCACTGTAAATGAGGATTACAGTGCTCCATTCATATAACTATCATGCACTGCAACAGTAAAACAACCTTCTACTAACCAGGGAAAGGAGCACCTTTTGAAGTGGCGTCCCTCTTGTATTTAACAGAAAGAGACCACCTGTCCCTCTTTGCCCCACCCCCACCCCAGCATCTTTCTTGGGGGCTGTTGTTGATGTCTCCCTTGAGTTTCTTTTTAGACCATGTGCCCTTCTGGAACCATATTCTTGTTCCTTTTGCTATGTAAACAGCTCGGTGAACTTTGCTGTTGGAAAGTGGTATTATTAAGAAACCTTTAAATAATAATAGCTGTAAGCCATCTTTAGGTTTCTAACTGGGGAAAACAAACAAACAAACCAAAATGTTCAAAAGCGAAAGCCAGAGGGCACAGCCCGTTTCCTAACATTTTCCAGAAGGACAGTCACGCCAGTTTGTTGTGCCAAAAACACAAAGAGTCTTATGGCATCGTAAAGAATAGCAGATTTGTTGTAGCATACGTTTTTAACCTTGCTACTGCACTATCCTCTCTCCCTCTCTCTCCATGTTATTCAAACTGTGGGCCAGGACCCACTTGGTGGGTTGTGACCTGATGTCAGGTGGGTTGCGGAAAGCTGGGAGCAGCCATCTTGGAAACTGCAGACCTTACTCTTGTTATATTCCTTTTGTGAGTGTTAATAGTTTAAATTTTCAAGTGAGTTTTTTTGGGGGGTGGGGGTTCAGTGCCTCTACATAATATTTTGTCCTAATCTGCTTGTGCAAAGGGCCCCCTCACCTTCATGGAAGGGGAACGCTTCTGATCTCAGAGGGAGATTCCGTTCATGGGATCGTTACTCTGGATGCCATCCAAAAAATATACAATTTTAAATGTTTGGGTCAGGCAGAACTTTGAGGTAGTGATCTGGAGCAGTGGTATTCAAACTTTTTAAACCAGGACACACTTTTTAGAATGGCACTTGTGTCGGGATCCACTGGAGTGATGTCATTAACTTGGAAGTGATGTTGTGGCAGGAAGTGATATCATCAAGCAGGAAATGCGGTCACTGTGACATAATAAATTGACACTCCTGAAATGCAAATTGGCATTCTTGGACTGCAGCAATTGTACAACCATGAAACATCCCTGACAGAAAGAAAGATTAGGACAAAATATTATGTAACAGCACTGAACGAAAAACAAAATAGTAAGGTTCCCTCTGAGAGGGAACTCCCGTTCTCAGAAGTGTTACTCTCGATGCCCCCCATTTACTCACTTATTTTACACACAAACACACGCATGCACAATCCCAGACTTTGCAACATTGCTATTGGTCATGTTGGCATCTTTAAATGTATATCTTTGATAAGCAGTTCTATTTGCAAAGTAGATTATCCAAGCAAAGAGAATTATGGTTCGAACTGGAAGTTCAAAAAATTATTTGCTCAGGCAAATTATTTACAGAGGTAATTCAGCTTTTTTTTTTCTTTTTGGTCTGATGAAAACATCTTTCACTAAACTGTTTACCAAAAGCTCCACTTAAAAGGAGTCACAGAGTCGGGATTGATAAACCCTTTTTTAAAGCCTCTTTTCTCAAATCTTTAATAATGGTCACATGTACAACTTGTGCCAAGGAACAGAGAAACTTGCACCTATTTGGATCACTGGTTCATTCAGCTCAGTACTGCCTGGTGGAGCTGGAAAAGGTGCAGAAGAGAGCAACAAAAATGATTACGGGGCTGGGGCACCTCCCTTATGAAGAAAGACTTATTGGGGCTCTTCAGCCTAGAAAAAAGGCGCCTGAGGGGGGACATGATTGAGACATACAAAATTATGCACGGAAGGAATAGAGTCAATAGAGGGATGTTCTTTTCCCTCTCTCAAAACACCAGAACCAGGGGGCATCTGCTAAAACTGAGGGTTGGGAGAGTTAAAACAGATAAAAGGAAGTACTTTTTTAGCCAGCGGGTAGTTAATCTGTGGAACTCTCTGCCACAGGAGGTGGTGATGGCATCTGGTCTAGATGCCTTTAAGGGGATTAGACGAATTTATGGAAGAAAAGTCCATCGTGGTCTATAGGCCATGATGGATTGTGCAACCTCCTTACATCAGTAGTAGGCTACTTCAGAGTACGGGGTGCAAGGGAGTGGCAACAAGATGCAAGCGTCTTGTGTCTCATGCCTCCCTGGGGCACCTGGTGGGCCACTGTGAGATACAGGAAGCTGGACTAGATGGGCCTTTGGCCTGATCCAGCAGGGCTTTTCTTATGTTCTTATGTTCTTATGCCTATTAACAGGTAAGAGTTATCAGGTATTACAGGCAGGGCGTCTCTCTCAGTCCTACCTAAGGATGCTGGAGAATAAACCTGGAGCGTTCTGCATGCAAAACATGTGCTCCACTACCAAGATCAGTCCACCACCCTCCTCAGGATGAACTGCAGCAAAATCTGCCTGCATGTTTACAATTGATCTTAAAATTGTAAGTTCCACAGTTTGGGGCCGCTGAAGTCAAGGTGAGCATTGATAAGGCCTGGCAAAGGCCTAGGAACAAGGTGACATCACATTGTGCCATTTCAGAAACCAGGTGTTCTTGCCTGACAGCCTATGTCAGTGGTTCTCTAACTGGGACCCACTTTTTAGAATGGTACTCATGTTGCGACCCACTGGAAGTGATGTCATTAATGTGGAAGTGATGTCATATCTGCAAGTGACATCATCAAACAGGAATTGCCATCAGTGTGACATAATCAAATGACACTCCTCAAATGCAAACTGGCATTCTTGGACTGAAACAACTGCACAACCATGAAACATCTCTGACAGAAAGCAAGATGAGATCAAAATATTATGTAAAAGCACTGAACTAAAAACAAAATTTAAAAACCCTCACTTGAAAATTCAAACTGTTAACACTCACAAAAGGAATATACTATAGTAAGAGTAAGGTCTGCAGTTTCCGAGATGGTTGCTCCCAGCTTTCTGCGACCCACCTGACATCAGGTCATGACCCACCACAGTTTGCATTACACTGACCTATGTCATTTCACAGACTCTGCATTACCTCAAATACCAAAAGCACTTACATAAGCCTATTGACTTCAGCGTGCACATTTTAATGCAGTCCCAGAAACCAGCCCCAAATGCCATTAATAAACACTGACCCCATTTGACAATCAGTCACTATCATTTCCCAGACAGCTCTTAATTTTTCTATAAAAAATAATACACATTGTTCTGCTGTGTCTCATCCCTGCGGTTTACGTGGCAAAGTAATTACCATACAGCAGGAGACCAGACTTCTCACTGAAATGATACGTTTCATTCTATAAAGAGATGCCCAGTTTTTAACCAGAGAGACATTTGCTGACATTGGATTGCACAGTCAAAGACACATATTGTTAAACAGCATGAGGTTTTTCAGGACTGAGGTACACAGGGAGAAGCAGAGGACCATTTTTACACATCATAAGACGGCCTTTACACTTCTCTTTCCCCTCCACCACACTACAGCTAGTGTGGTGTAATAGTTAGCATTTTGGAGGAGGAAAGGGAGAGCCAGAAATCCCCACTCAGCCACAAGGTGACCTTGAACCCATCACTCTCTTTCTCAGTCTAATGCAGGAATATATTATAGACTGAAGAAACCTTTTAAAGTCAGTTGCATATTCTAGCTAGATTCTAGATTTCACTTTTATTTTGCATCATGATCACAACTTGAGTGTCCTGCGTGGCAACACCCTGCAACTCAATACTCCTGAACAATAGTGCAGGTCTCAGACATCTACCCTGGAGATTGAGCCAGGTGCTTCCTGCTTCACAGATGACCCATCATCTCCTGAGATCTTCTACGTGGAAGCAACAAAAAGAGGGAGGCAAGTTCTGTTTGGCAGACTGATCCTAGGCTGTGCATTGGCAGAAATTGCTGTTTACTCTCAGATGGCCCGTTTACAGGAGCTCTCACATTAAAACAAAGGGCTTATTTCAGGAAACCACGGCCCTGGAGTGCACGTAGAGGAGAGCATCCACACTCAGCGTCAATAATTCCAGCCTGCTGAAGTCGGTCAAATGTCCATCACAGGGACCAATGTACAATCGATCTTCTCAGAAGTACCCTCTCTCTTCCTGATAATTAGACTGTGTGAAATTTGCTGAGCAAACAACGTCCCATGACCTGGAGTAGGTTTTCTCCCTGCACCGAAATGCTTCAAGCAAAACTCTCCTAAAAGCTTTTGGAAAACCCCTGGAATAGTCCTAGCAAGGTCCCTAGGCTTAGAGTGCAATCCTAACCTGGAGTTAGGCTGTCATAGTTAGGCCAGCAAAGTTTGGCTGGCACACCGTAAAACATGTTTGGACCACTTTCAGAGTCAGGGAGGATGGTGCACATCTGTGTGCTGGACTCTCTGACTCCAAGAGTGGTCCAAACATACTTTATGGTGTCCCTTGTGCCAGCCAGACTTTGCTGGCCTAACTGCAGGTTAGGATTGCGCCCTTAATTTTGGGAATATCCAAGAAAAAAATGCAGAATTTTTTAAATGGCAAAAAAAGTATTTGCTGCAACCCTTTTTTCAATACCCAAGAAATAGGTGCTCTAGAGCAATGTTCTTCAACACCCCCCGACCTAGTGCAAATATATCACACACCCTCACAGCCCTATTCCTGTGCTTAGTCTAAAACTGTCTGACATGTAATATAATACAAAACAAGTATGCTAATTTAAAGCTTTTCACTCAAGAAAAACTGTATGCCAGTAAGGTAACTAATATTTGAGTGAACTATTGCCAAAATTAGAATTCCTTGTACACTTTGCAAATCACACAAACACACACACAAACACACTAATAATTTGTATCTTGCAACCAATAATTTGAAGAATATTGCTCTAGAGCAGTCATTCCCAAACTGTGGGCCGGGACCCACCAGGAGGGTCACGAAACACCTATAGTAGCATATTGAAAATATGGAAAATGGGATGCTGGAAAGGGGGAGGGCTGTGTGGTTGTTTTGCTTGTGTCTGGGTTGTAAATCAGCTTTTTCTTTCTTTCTGATTCACTTTGGTATCGGAAAATGGCTGAGAAAATCACCCAGCTTATTACTGCATTCTAGGGAAAGCAACAGGCTCTGGCATCACAATGGCATCACTTTTGGCCATGATATCACTTCCAGTGGGCCCTGGACAGATTTTCATTCTATAAAGGGGTCCCAGTGCTAAAAAAAATGTGAGAACCCCTGCTCTAGAAGAATAATGGCACATGGTAAGAAATAGGATGGAGAAATCTCTCTCTCTCTCTCTCTCTCTCTCTCTC
>JAJKFI010000024.1:7054168-7090013 GCA_029204185.1 Lerista edwardsae
TAGGGGAGAACAAGTAGGATTAATATTAGTACATAAAAAATTAAATTTAAATTTAGAAGATTTAGAAGATCAATTTAGAAGATCAATTTAAATTTAGAAGATCAATGACTGAGGCTGAAAGGAAGAGTGGAAATTGCCTTCAGGTGCAATCCTCACCTGGAGTTAGGGCAGCACAGTTAAGCCAGCAAGGTTTGGCCAGCACAAGGGCCACCGCAGTCACGGATCTATGGGGGGCCATAAGCCCTGGGTGCCATCTTGGGGCCATTTAAGGGGGGCACCAGTGGCTCCCACAACATTGCACTGGTAGACCTGGGCTCCAGAGCCCAGGTCTACCCATTAGAAACAACAGCAGAGCCCAGGTCTACCCATTAGGACCAGCCACGGGTAGACCAGTGCTCCACAGGTCCAGAAGGCATCTGTAGTACAGACCTTCCCCCACCCATTCAAAACATCTTTCCAGTGCCAAGGCATCTTTAATCTTCATAACTTTTAAGGTCACGGTGAGCTCAGCCTTAGGTTTTTTTTGTAGTTGGTTCTTAACGTTTGCTGACTTCAGTTTGAAATTCCTGTGTCTCCACTTTCAAAAATCTGAGTCAGTGTCTGAAAAAGCCACATGTGAGCAGAGACCATCATGCAATGCTTCCAATTTGCCTATATAACTGGGGGGCAGGCACATGCTAATCTCCCATGCAAATTGCTTCGGTCGGCACGAGAGAGGCTCAGCACGGGCGCAGCGGGCCTGCCTGCAGCACCGGTCCTGCTGCCTTAGCACCAACGTGGGAGCGCTGATCGGAGCGCCGTTGTGCTGACACTGCACGGGGTTTAGGATTGCGTTGCCCGAGTCAGGAAGGATGGCGCATGTCTGTGTGCTGGCCTCTCTGACTCTGAGAGTGGTCCAAACACACTTTACAGTGTCCCTTGTGCCAGCCAAACCTTGCTGGCCTAACTGTGCCGGCCTAACTCCAGGTGAGGATTGCACTCTTAGAGCACAAACCAGAGCACCTCCTGGGCTGACGCATTCATGCTTCAGCATGATGTCCCTTGTCATACCTAGCATCATACCCAGGAGGCCGTTATAGGCATAAAGGACAGCAATGTCAGGGTTGGCATTTGCCACTGACCAGGAATTTGCAAGGCTTGGATTTGCAGACAACCACCCACAGGTGTGATTCAGGAGAGCTGAGTCACAGTGACCCAGGGCGCAATCCTAACCAACTTTCCAGCACTGGCATAGTGTTGCCAATGGCTCATGTGCTGCATCCTGCAGTTTAGTAGTAGTCATGGAGGCTGAGGGAGTAGTCAAGGTGAGGGCGTGTTTGTTCCCTTATCTCAGAGTTGCATTACCCTTACCCCCGGTGCTGGAAAGTTGGTTAGGATTGCGCCCCAGCACCTAGGTGATAGCAGTCACCATTAGGGTAAGCAGAGAAATCTGATTGGAGCACAGCTGCTCTTAACCATGACGGTTTCAATGCTCAGTGTGGGTCGTGGTCGGAGTGTGGTGTTGGTCATTGTTTATTTTGCTGTGTATCCTGTGCTGTACAGAAGACGTTTGCTGTGCTGCTGCTGTAAACATTCTTGTGAGTACAGTTTTGGTGGTGGAGAACTGCTGTGTCCGGATTTCTTCTTCGGTGTCCTTGAGCTGTTCTCTGCCTGGATAGCTCACCACTGTTCATGACAAGCAAGACAGAGAGGGTGGACGTATTGAGACCAGGGACTCTTTGAATACTGAAGTGGGTTGCAGCTGGAGGAGCAATAATCACAACAGGGAGGAACATGAAGCTGGAGAGACAAGTGGGGGAAAGCCACAGAGAGTTCGAAGGAAAGGAGCAGCTATTTATGCTGGATCTAGTAGTGGAAAAGAAGTCAGCGTAGAGATTTGATGACTGGTGCCCTGTGGTATGAGCAACAAGAAGCTAAACAACTGATTTGGGATGCAGAGCTCCAAACAAGCCAGGAGGTGGCCAACACAGCAATCTGGCTGCAGCTGCTCAGTGCTCAATGGGAGACAGCCATGGAAGCCCACCTTGTGTACGCCACCTTGTGTTTCATGCGAGGAAGGTGGGATATAAATATAATAAATAAAATACAGGCATCCCCTGGTATCTGCAGAGGATACATTCCCCCTCCCCATGAATACCAGAAACTGCGGATAAGGGAGGCTAAAAGCAAATGTTTATTATTCCTGTTAATTATTGCTCTTAGTTTCTCTTCTAGCCTGCAGGCTGCCTGCCTACAAAAATGCTTAAAGCATTTGGTTAAAGCGAGACATGTTACTGATTTGCATGAATGTAATGAAATAAAGTGGGACGTGGTGGCGCAGCAGGTTAATCCGCTGCTGCTGGGCTTTCTGACCGGAAGGTTGGGAGTTCAAGACTGCGCGACGGAGTGAGCTCCCGTTGCTTGTCCCAGCTCCTGCCAACCTAGCAGTTTGAAAGCACCTAAAAATGCAAGTAGATAAATAGGTAACACTGGTTAATAGGTTAATAGGTGGGAAGGTAAGGGCGTTCCATGCCCTATGGCATAGAGTCATGCTGGCCACATGACCATGGAAACTGTCCTTGGACAAACGCTGGCTCTTCAGCTTAGAAACGGAGATGAGCACCGCTCCCTGCAGTCGGGCACGACTAGACCATTCGGTCGTGGGGAAACCTTTACCTTAACCTTTAATGAAATAAAGGAAGATAATGGGCATTCCCGTGGATTCCCGTACCTGCAGATAGCAGGTCCACAGATATCAGAGAATGCCTGTATTTGTAAGCTTTTATATCTTTGAAATCACACAATGCCAACGATCTCTCACAAGAGATGGCAGGTAAGGGCATGGTACCTCTGATCAGGACTGCTTACACCAGGGAGGCTCTGCATTTGGGGCAAGGGGATGCATCTGAATCTGGCTGATCACTACAGGAAACAGGATGCTGAACTAGAAAGATTGCCACAATCAGCAACTAACACTAAGGGGCATGTGTAATTTCTGGTGTTAAAACCAAGTTTTCTCATCTACAGAATTATGATCTTAGTTGTAAAATATGTTGAAATATCTGAACATGCTCAAGAGACTGGTTTTGTCATCCACGAACATGATGTACACGGCAGTTCTTTGCACACTTACTTGAGATCAAGACACTGAACTTAGTAGCAATTATTTCCAAATAAACATGTATAGTATCCAGTTCTTACTCTCTTAGAAATGCTGAATAGCATTACTAGTACTTTGGGACGCTTTTTTTCTGGAAGCCCTGAATTCCAGGATTGATTTATTTCCCAGTGAAGATTCGGCAGAAGTCATCCCAGCAATACAGAAGGAATTCATTAACTGAGTGCAACTAGTGCTAATCCTTATGTAAGCAGAATTTTATTAAAGCAGATTATTATTAATGAACTGGCCCATTACTGGAAGCAGTGAATGACTTCACTCTTCAAAACATTCACTCCATTCCAAAACAATCAATTCTCATTTGTTTTTGTTGTTGACTTAGCTGATGAATTTGCCAACATTAATCAAAATGGAAGTTCTTACTTCCTTCTTCAGTTAATCATCGTCAATGAGAATGCCCATTTTTTTACTGCATTAAGTTAAATCTGCATCATTTTCCCCGCCTCTTTGTTCACGCTTATGACATAATACGTAAAATAATGTGTAATATTACAACACGCATTTCTTTCTTGCTGTCTATCCTGCACCATGAGAGGCCACAGCTTCAGGGTGCAACCAGAGCCAGACTTTTCCAGCCTCCCCAATACTGCTCTGGATTTGCTAATCCAGCACAGTATAGGATTGCGCTCTGAGATTGCCAGTTATTCCCGTTAAAAGGGGGGGGAAAGTTCCGAGCAGCAGCATGCATGATTGTTGTTTAGGAGTTTTAGATAGAAATATTAGATGAGACAGTGAACAAATTACCCTAATTGTGCCTGTCCCCAGGGCAGACTCTTTGGATGGCTGGGGCCATTTTAACAAATAGTTTATCTGCAAAGCAATGATGTAATATTCTCATACTCTGCTTTCCATCAGTTTCTGCATTTCCTTCATCTGCAATCTGCAATTGGAATATTAAACACCTATTGGCTGAAATGTACATGAAAATGTCATGTCTTAATATAACAGTTGGGACATATGAAGTAATGAGAAGAAGGTGCATTTGGGCATTTTCAGAGTGGATTTTCCCTCACCACAGAGGTACTTTTGAAGGTGCCTTCCCCAATACAGTCCCTTGGTCCATCTAGTAGCTCTCTCAGTCCTACCTAGAGATGCCCAGGGTTGAGAGTAACCCTGAATGCCCATACATCTATCAGGGATTAAGGCATAAGACTATGTCGAAGGGTGGGACTTACTAGTCACGCTTAGGTCTTATGTTGGAAATTAAATCCTGAGAAACGTCTTGGCGGTTAAGCAGCTGTGCAAATTGAAAGCATTCAACATAAAACATTTAATGCCATTACACTAGGCATAAGGAGGTCATCCATCTGGTATTCACTAGGAAAATGCAAGAATTGTTTTCCAGGCCACCACTGTAAAATATGTTATTCTAAACTGAGAGACTAAAACGGACCAGCTAGCAAAACCACCCTTCTACATAGATCACACAATAATGCATGGATCAGTTGGGAATGACTTATTTCAGTGGTTCTGAAACGTTTTAGACCGGGACCCACTTTTTAGAATGGTACTTGTGTCGGGACTCATAGGAAGTAATGTCAATGACCTGGAAGTGATGCCATTGCAGGAAGTGACGTCATCAAGTAGAAATGGCCATAATTGTGACATAATCAAATGACACCCCTGGAATGCAAACTGGCATTCTTGGACAGCAGCAATTGCACAACCATGAAACATCCCTGACAGAAAGCAAGATGAGGACAAAATAATATGTAAAAGCACTGAAGTAAGAACAAAATTTTAAAAAACCCTCACTTGAAAATTCAAACTGTTAACATTCACAAAAGGAATATAGCAAGAGTAAGGTCAGCAGCTTCCAAGATGGCTCCTCCCAGCTTTCTGCGACCCACCTGACATCAGTTCACGACTCACCAAGTGGGTTTCACTCCACAATTTGAGAAACACTGACCTATGAGTTTCAGTTGCAGGATTAACCATTCTTGCTCAACATAAAATACATCAAGGGCCAAACAACAAGTTCCACCAAACGTTCTGGCCCTTGTGCATGTTTAAGGTTTTTTCCTTCCAAAAACAGTGGGGAGCTGCCAATCTGGACCAGGGCTGGAGCACAGGGGGTGGGGAGGGCTTGTTAATTTTTACAACCTTCCTAGGTTAGGGAGCTTCCTCCCTTACTTTCCAACAGGGCTAGTCCATTAGGCATATTAGACAGATCCCACAGGTAACAAGAACCGTATTCTTTCATTCAGTCTTGCCCTGTTCTTGAAAAGCAGAAAATTTGTTTTTTATTTGGGTCGGAGCGTGCACCCATATCACACACTCTGGAGAAGGCAGATTCAGATGAGCTGTTTCTCAGTACTGTATATTGGGCCATTCTGCTCTCAAAGCCATCAGTTTTGGCGTTCAAAGCATCTTCCTAAATGACAGACAGGCTTTGCATTTTCCACAGCCATAACGCAACTTGGAATCTGGCATAACAGTCATTGATAACTTGCTATATATACGTGTGTGTGTGTGTGTGTGTGTGTGTGTGTGTGTGTGTGTGTGTGTGTGAGAAAGAGAGCGAGATTATCAATAAGAATATTTATACACTCATAATAAACTTGATTGAAAATATGTGTAGTCGGCTGAATGAAGCTGTGAGTAAAGGGTTACCTGTTTGAACCATCTCCCTTGGGACAAACACCTGTTGATGGAATTTGTATGTGGGAGAGAGATGTCTTTCTCACACAGTAACCAAGCTTAATTTATCTTGTCCAGTGCAAAATTGTAACACAGATGCCACCTCCCTCTCACAATCCCTTGTCTGTTTTCAGAAAGTGACAAGAAAGGCTTTGTCTATTTTGAAAACTTGGGGGAAACATTGTGTCATTTGCTTCTGTTCATTCCCTTTTTTTTGTAAGCTCTCTATGGCAGTCTGTGTATGTATGGCACATATGTATAATGTACATAAGTGGAAAAAAACACCTTTAGATGCTCCTTGGCATGGCGCAGAATGGGCCTCAGCCGGTGCTGTTGGAGCCCAACGGCAGCAGCGGGGACACGAGCTTGCTCTTGCCAGCACTGCTACCATTGGGCCAATGCTACCAGCTAGCATTGGCCCAAGGCAGGGTGTTGGAGTGCATCCCGAGAGTGGTCCAAAGATACGCTGTCCCTTGCACTGGCCAAACTTTGCTGGCCTCACACCAGAACCAGGGGACATCCACTAAAAGTTGGAAGAGTTAGAACAGATAAAAGGAAATACGTTTTTTTTACCCAGCAGGTAATTAATCTGTGGAACTCCTTGCCACAGGAGGTGGTGATGGCGTCTGGCCTAGGTTCCTTTCAAAGAGGATTGGACAGATTTCTGGAGGAAAAGTCCATTGTGGGCTATAGGCCATGATGGGTTGTGCATCTAACCGCCTTACGCTAGAAGTAGCCTACTTCAGAATGCCAGGTGCAAGGGAGTGGCAACAGGATGCAGGCAGCTTGTTGAGAGCTGAGGCATCTGTTGGGCCACTGTGAGATACAGGAAGCTGAACAAGATGGGCCTTGGGCCTGATCCAGCAGGGCTCTTCTTATGTGCCAGCCTATCTTGACAGTTTTCATGCTGTGAAATGCTTGTATTGGGCTTTCAGCATAATAACATGGATGAACATGTTATTTTTCCTTAGGAATCCTACAGCCCGAATGGGCTGCCCTGCCAGCGAAATGCATGTTCTGTTGACAATGGTTGCTGCAAAGTAGCTGTAATGTGAATTCCGACAGTATCAGAGCAGGTAAGCCCAATGTTGTCATTCAAATGATTTAGGAACAGGAACTCACTTTTGATTGGCACTTGTCGGGAACCCGGAACCAGCCACGGAGCCCGTTAGGATCTGCAACGCCCGTTCTGGTCCGTTCCCCCTGAATGACATCACTGCCTTCACCCCCCCTAGGAATCCAGAGTCTCTCCCTTTAACCCTCTGAGTGCCGGCCAACCAAGAAGAAAAGCTCTTTGCAGAGGCATTGGGAGGGGGGAGGAGAGAGAGTGAAGGGGGCGGAGTCAGCCCTAATTTTAACTAGTGGAACTGAGTTCCCCTGCGTTCCCCCTGCATGACATCACTGGGTAAGCCTATGCAGGGAATGGAATCGGACAGAGAGAGCAAAATGGGGTGGTAATGGGGCAAGGAAGAGGGCCGATCAGGGGCATGACAAATCCTAACCCTCTTCCTGGGCCTGATCCACCTTCATGGATCAGCTTAGCAATCAAGCCAGCATTTCCAAGTTAACCCATAGTGGCTACTCAGCTTACCCTGGGGCAAGGGGGCAGGGATAACGTCCCCTTACTCAGCCAAAATTCCCCCGTGGGATATTGTGGAGGCCATGGTCAATTTCCTCTGCAGTTGCACTGAGTTCTGAAATGAGGAGTTCCCATATGAATCTAGCACCTCCCCCCAAAGCCTTTAACAGTATGCAGGAGATTTGTTATATGCATAAACACATCTCTAGAGAGCGGTGTATGCAAATGTTATTATTATTATTATTATTATTATTATTATTATTATTATTTTAAAGATTTTTACCCCGCCTTTCTGCCTAAAAAGGCATTCAAGGCGGCAATATAAAAACAATTAAAAAACAGAATAAAAACATAATTTAAAAACAGTGATTAAAAACAATATAAAAATACAATATACAAATATATCCCCTGGATCGAGTGCAAAAAAAAATAAAAAATACAAGAAATACAAGACCAGCCAGCCTGTCAGCAACTAAAAGCCTGTTTAAACAAGAAGGTCTTCAGTCCCCGCCGAAATACCGCCAACGAGGGAGCAGTTCTTAGCTCTAAGGGGAGGGTATTCCAAAGTTGGGGTGCCACCGCCGAGAAGGCTCTCCTGCTGGCCGCCACCCCTCTCACCTCTCCTGGTGGTGGCACAGTCAAAAGAGCCCCCCCAGATGACCTCAGAGTACGGGTCGGATTATATGGAAGGAGGCGGTCCCTCAAATACCCTGGGCCCGAGCCGTAAAGGGCTTTAAAGGTCAACACCAGCACTTTGAATTTGGCCCGGAAAAGAACCGGCAGCCAGTGTAGTCGCCGAAGCAACGGCTCGACAGAGTCAAACCGCTGTGCCCCAGCAACCACCCGAGCCGCCGCGTTCTGTACTAGTTGTAATTTCCGGACCGTCTTCAAAGGCAGCCCCACGTAGAGCGCATTGCAATAATCTAACCTAGATGTCACTAGGGCGTGGGTCACTGTGGCCAGGTCTGCACAGCTCAGGTACGGTCGCAGCTGGCGGATCAGCCGAAGCTGAGCAAAGGCTCCCCTGGCCACCGCCGACACCTGAGACTCCAGGTGCAGCTGTGAATCCAGGAGAACCCCCAAGCTGCGAACCTGCTCCTTCAGAGGGAGTGCAACCCCATTCAGAGCAGGGCGATAATCCAATACCCGAGCTGTGGATTTCCGGACCAAGAGCACCTCTGTCTTATCCGGATTTAATTTCAGCTTGTTCGCCCGCATCCAGCCCCCAACTGCCTCCAGACAACGATTCAGGACCTCAACTGCCTCCTCAGAATCAGGGGGAAAGGAGAGATAGAGTTGGGTGTCATCAGCATATTGATGACACCCCACCCCAAACCCCCGGATGACCTCTCCCAGCGGCTTCATGTAGATGTTAAATAGCATGGGGGATAAGATAGACCCTTGCGGCACCCCAAACTTAAGAGGTCGGGGTGCCGAACAAGCGTCCCCCAGCACCACCTTCTGGGATCTGTCAGCCAGGAAGGACCGGAACCACTGCAAAACAGTGCCTCCAAGCCCCAACCCAGCCAGCCGACCCAGAAGGACACCATGGTCGATGGTGTCGAAGGCCGCTGAGAGGTCCAGCAGGACTAACAGGGTCGCACTCCCCCTGTCCATTCCTTGGCGTAGGTCATCCACCAAGGCGACCAAGGCAGTCTCCGTCCCGAACCCCGGCCTGAAGCCAGATTGGAATGGGTCCAGATAATCCGTTTCCTCCAGTACCCTCTGCAGCTAGGACACCACCACCCGCTCAATCACCTTGCCCAGAAATGGGATATTTGAGACTGGCCGAAAGTTATTTAGATTAGTGGGATCCAGGGAGGGTTTTTTCAGGAGGGGGCGAACCATCGCCTGCTTCAAAGCAGGCGGCAGCACCCCCTCCCTCAGAGATGAATTCACCACCCTCCCCGTCCACTCGGCCAGCCCTTCCCGGGCAGCTCTAAGTAGCCATGCCGGGCAAGGGTCAAGCGGGCAAGCAGCAGGTCTCACACTGCAGAGAATCCTGTCCACATCCTCAGGTTCAACAAGCTGAAAAGAATCCCAAATAATGGGATAGACAGGTTCCCCAGGGACATCACTAGAAATGCCCACAGTGGCGTCCAAGTCGTGCCGAATCTGATCGACCTTCTCTGCAAAGTGTTTCGCAAATTCGTCACAACGAGCCTCCGTGTGATCCTCCCCTCCAATAGGGGGGGGGGCAGATGTAGAAGGCTATGGACCACACGGAAAAGCTCAGCTGGACGATTCTCTGCAGAAGCGATGGTGGCAGAGAAGTGGGCTCTCTTAGCCGCCACCACCGCCCTAGAATATAATCATAAGTGGGCTCTAGCCCGGGTACGGTCAGATTCGGCATGAGTCCTTCACCACTGACGCTCTAGACGTCTGCCCTGCCGCTTCATCATTCGCAGCTCCTCAGAAAACCAAGGAGCCGCTCTGATTCTGCGACTGGGCAGGGGACGCTCGGGAGCGATCTCATCCAGGGCCCTGGCCATCTCCGTATTCCAGAGGTCGACCAGGGCGCCGGGTGGATCTCCAACTCTGGCAACAGGAAAATCCCCCAGAGCCCTCAGGAATCCATTAGGATCCATCAGCCTCCGAGGGTGGATCATAGAATGCGATCCCCCGCCATTGCAGAGGTAGGAGGCTGCAACAAGCCTAAATCCCACCAGAAAGTGATCTGTCCATGACAAAGGAGTGATCTTAATCTCCTCCACCTCCAGATCGCCATCAACCTGCCCAGCAGTAAACACCAGGTCCAACGTGTGTCCCGCATCATGTGTTGGGGTAGATATTCTTTGAGACAGACCCATGGTTGCCATGGAGGCCATGAAGTCCTGAGCTGCAGCTGTTCCCGGGGCCTCGGCATGGACATTGAAGTCCCCCAACACCAAAAGTCGGGGGGACTCCAACACCACGCTCGAGACCAGCTCCGTCAGCTCAGGCAGGGAGACTGTTGGGCAGCAAGGCGGGCGGTACACCAACAGAATCCCTATTCTGTCTCGCCCCTCCAACGCAACGCGAAGGCACTCAAACCCGGTGGACTGCTGGACAGAATATCTGGTGAGACGGATGGAATCCCGATAGACCATTGCAACCCCACCTCCCCGCCCCTGTAGTCGTGGCTGCTGCAGTACCTGGAAACCTGGTGGACAAATCTGGGAAAGACTAACCCCTCCCAGCTCATCCAACCAGGTCTCCGTGATACATACCAGGTCGGCCTTCTCCTCCAGGATTAGATCCTGGATCAGACAGGTCTTATTATTAACCGACCTGGCATTCAGAAGCAGCAGCTTCAGACTTAGGGGGCTGTTGCCAGGAGTACCCAGGGTCAGAGGGATGAGAGAAGGGCCAGAAAGAGGGACAGTCTGTCTACGACTGGCCCTCCTTCTTCTGTAACGTCCGGCCCAACCCCCACCACCATACCTTCCGTGACCCGTAACTCTGCTGATGGTGGCCCCCCTCCCCTCCCCTCCCCTCCCCTCCCCTGAGCTCCCTCGTGGTGTCAAGCACATATTCCGGCAGGGACGACCTTCAGCCAAACTACAGCCGCACACACAGTCTAAAATCACAGACACCCACACACACGCACACTACCTCCACTGCAGCAACCCCTACCCCCCTCACACTGAGGTTTGAGGTTGCTACAGATCTCTGCCTCTCTCTCACAGAGGCCCTCCAAAAACTGTCCCTCCCTGCCCCCCTCTCACCGAGGCAGGAAGTACTTTCCCCCCTCCTGGCCTGACTCTCACTCAGGCCAGGAGCCCTCACATTCACACTCTCACTCACTCACATAAAAGGCTGGTAGTAGGCTTGCTGACAGGCTGCTAAGCTCCCGAAATATGAAGAACCAGAGCGTGGCTGGTCACTGAAGATCCATGGGGGAAACAGACAGGTTGACTGATAATAGCAGCTGGGCTTCGGCTCCGTCCCACGGGCAAAGAGCCCTTTGGCTCTTGCCCTTTGGCTCTTGCCAAAGGCTCGCGCCTCTGGCAAGCCAGAGGGTCTTAAGTACTGCTACTGCACCTGCAGAAAGGAGGGAGAGGGAGAAGCTCAGCGTTTAGGCAGAAGTTCCACCAGGTGTCCCTCGTCAAGCTACCCCACCAGCCCAGCAAGCAGCAACTCTGCTCTCAAAGGGGCAGAGGGTCTTAAGTACTGCTACTGCACCTGCAGAAAGGAGGGAGAGGGAGAAGCTCAGCGTTTAGGCAGAAGTTCCACCAGGTGTCCCTCGTCAAGCTACCCCACCAGCCCAGCAAGCAGCAACTCCTTATAGGATATGTGCCTATTATGCATGCAGATCATGCATGAAGATCATGAAAAGGGCTACAAATACAGTTTTAAAAATAAGGTACTGTGCTAAAAAAAAAAAAAAAAGCAAATGAAGGCAGTGCCAAAAAGGGTCTTTGGCTGTGGCACCATCTAGAATCAACTATTCCCAAGGGGCAGCTTGCAGATGGGTCAGTAACCGCAGCATCACAGCAACAACCACAGCAACAAAAGAGCCCAGTCAGCAGTCCAGTTGTCTCAGAAATGCCCTAGAAAACCTAAAAAAGGCTTAGCCAGACAACGGAATATGCTTGCAAACAGGACCGTGCCGTCTTCCCTGCGGATGGTTGTTTCATAACATCGATGCCACAAGGACGGGCTCTTCCCTTGTGCCAACCGCCCACAATTGGCTAGCACCAAGACGCTTGGCAGAACTGCCGGAATTGATTGGTGTGCACAGATGGACCATCAACAGGACCCCAGATCCTAAGCCCAGGCCGGTTCACCCAGGAGGCCAACTGAACTGGTTGCCTCAGGCAGCAGGTTAGTGGGAGGTGCCCATCTCTGTCCACTTACTGCATCTGCCTCTAACTATTCCTCTTTCCAGTCCTGGATTGGAAAAGTAAGAGGGGGACAGAGAGGAAATGTTTTTTTTTGGGGGGGGAAGTGCTGAGCTAGAACATTGGGCAGTGGTAGGAACAGAGGCTGGTAAGGGGGCAGAATTTGCACACCAGCCTCAAGGCCAGGGGTCTTGTGCCAGCCCTGCTTAAGCCTAAAATGTATGGGCTGATTAAAACATGATGTATTGCCAGTACTAAGCAATAACCTCCCCCTCCATCCAACTCACCCCCAGTTCTGCGACAGTAGCAGTGTACTAGTACACTGTAAAGGTACTAGTAAAGGTAGCTGCCTCGCGGGCGCATGCTGTTCGCTAGCTTTTTTTTTTTTTAACCGCCAGCAATGGGGGGGAGAAGGAGTGGGGGAAGTGGCGGTGAGTGCCAGAGGCAGTGCGTAACCCGCGAAGGAACTATCTTTACTGGCAGCTGGGGGGAGGGGCAGTGAGAGCCGGAAGCACCCTGCAGGTGCCCAGCTCACCTCCCCATATTATCATCTATGGAGGGATGAGAACAGTGGCGTTCCTACACCACTTGGGGGCGCCTGTGGAGCCCATCTCCGCTGCCACCACCTCCACCATTGCCCACCCTCCAGAGCCTTCCTAAGGGCCACGCAGGCCACGCGCACCGTCCTATGGCCCTCCGAAGCTTCCAGAGGGGCATTGAACAGTACTTCTGGTTTTCATTGGAAAACTGGAAGTATTGTTTGGAGGCCTTCTGAAGGTGCCAGAACAATTCTGGAAGGCAACAGGACATCGTGTGAGGCTCTGGAGCCGCAGTTGGATCAGGAGGGGCAGTCACTGTGGCGGGGGGGCTGCCGTCTGCAGTCCTGGTCCCAGGTGGTAAATGGGCCAGGGAAGCGACTGGATGAGAAAACTCTGGACTGGGACACTGGTGAAAGCAAAGGGTTTTAAACCTCTCGCCCCCCCCCCCGATCATGGCTCTGATCCTGCTTTAATATTTTGCATAATACTTTACAGAAAGCAGGAATAAGCACACAGCTGCAGAGCACATAAAGTAGCATCTGGTTTGGCCTTCAGAGCATTTATAAATCAAAGGTGGTTCACGTTTCATTGCCAGTCTCAAAGACTGTTGAGTTGCAGTATTCACAAACACCAGATTCTATTGGCTCATCTGCTGTTCCAACAGGTCTATTCTCAGGTTTTTCCAGGTAAGTCACCTGAGAATAGACCTGTTGGAAACAGCAGATGAGCCAACAGAATGGCCCCTGCTTATTCATGGAGAACTACCATGTTGTTGGATTGTGGCCAAAGCTTGCATTCACAGGTACATCCAGTGTGCAAATCACGTGTGTGTTTTTCTGTCCATGTGCATTTTACAGTGCACACAGACACAGACACAGACACAGACACAGACACACACACACACACACACACACACACACACACACACACACTGTAATCGAATCCCACCAAAACAGCAACGAAAATGTGTGGGTAAAATGAAGACAAAAGTTTTGTCCTTAAAGCAATGTTCTGTCCAGAAGTATTGAGTAGGTACTGTAAGTAGAGAAAACTCCTTAAGTACCTGTCATAATGAGGGCTGATCAGATCAAAAGATCAAGTAGTCCACCATCTTGCTTTCCACAGAGGCCAACCAATTGCCTCTGGGTAGACCACAAGCAGAGCCTCTCACTCCCCAGGAAGGAGTATTCAAAAGGCACATTGCCTTGGGCACAGAGTTCCATATTGGCATCTCATCTCAGCGAGAACCCATGAGTGCACATGCCCTCCATTGTGAGGCCAAAAAAAGTTTTTAAAGGAGATCCCAACTTGTACTCTAGTGCAGGGGTTCCCAAACTGTGGGTTGGGACCCACCAGTGGGTTGCAAGCCCATTTCAGGTGGGTCACAAAGCATGTAGAGCAGCCATATTGGAAATATGGGAAGAGGGGATGCTGGAAAGGGGGAAGGCTGTGTGGTTATTTTGCTTGTGTCAGGGTTGTAAATAGGCTTTTTTCTTTCTGATTCACTCTGCAATGGGAAAATAGTTGAGAAATTATCCCTTATTGCTGCATTCTGAGGAAAACAGCAGGCTCTGGTGTCACAATAACAGCACTTCCAGCCATGACATCACTTCTGGTGGGTCTTGGACAGATTGTCGTTGTACACAGTGGGTCCCGGTCCTAACAAGTTTGAGAACCACTACTCGAGTGGTTTAAAACATCGTCCCCATTCATCAATATTACCTTGAATTTGTTTTATGCCCTTTGTATGCGTCAGATTTTGTTATGATTACCTCAAAGAAAGCATAGACCAGAGGGTGGAAATGGTAGAAAAAACAGAAGGAAAAATACACCTATGACATTGGAACAGTACTTTCTGTCTTCCGAAGAAAAGACTACAAGCAATGTTTCAACCAAAAACAATGTCACATTGTTTTGTCATTGGAGTCTTGTTATCAGAGATTGTGCTAACTAGGTTTCAAATTCCGAGGAGCTGTAGAACTCACAGAACCTCCTAAAGAAGTCATGTGAGTTTTATCCTAGCAAGCCCCTGGAGTTTCCACCCAAGGACATCAGAATTTCTGTTGTAACTGCAACATACAAAGATGCAGAATGGTACAGGATTTTTTGGTTGATGGGGGTGGGGAACCCTTGGCATTATTTCAAACATCATAGAACCATAGAATTGGAAGGGACCTACCTACAAGGTAACCTAGTCCAAGCCCCTACCCGTAGCAGGAAATCCCCCTAGAGCATCTCCAACAGGTGCCTGTCGAGCCTCTGCTTGAAGTTCTCCAGTGAAGGACAAACCACTACCTCCCTCAGCAAGCTGTTCCACACTCTTATTTCACACCCTGAAGAACTAGAGCTCCACTTACCTGATTACCAGAGGGACCTGGTAGGGCACATGCTGGGGGCCCACGCACACACAAGGGCCCACACCTGTGCCTGGCCAACTACTGGAGCAGTAAGGACTACTACCTGGCAAGCCAGGGCTCATGGGGAGGCTTAGCTAGCAACAGTGGGAGAGCAGTAGAGCACCTTCTTCCCCCAGTGCCACTTTACAGTTCCAGGATGCCCTGACCCCCAACACTGCATCAGGGGCTGGGGCAGTGATGGGATCTGGGAATGAGGAAGCGGAACGCTGAGCGGGACTTATGCATGATTGGCTGCCTGTCCGTTCTGTTCCGCGGCTGCCTTGGCCTCATCGGGGCGCCTGTTTGCCGGGGGGGACAGGTGGGGGGGCGCCGGGTGCCTGGGCGAGCAGCAGTGGGGCGCGCCAACCGGGGGCAGCCCCCCCGAGGCCAGGGCAGGCGGCGGAATGGAATGGACGGGCTGCCAATCACGCGTAAGTCCCGCCCAGCGTTCCGCTTCCTCATTCCCAGATCCCGTCACTGGGCTGGGGCATTTGTGAAATAGCACCCGAGAATGAAAGAGGTCAGTCTATCACTGCAGTATACTGGTCGGCACTGGAGAACAATAATGGACCCCCCCTCCTTCTTCAGCAAATGTACGACTCTTGCTGCATCCCATCATCATCAGCCGGCCAGTGGCCCAGGGATCAGCTGGGAGGCTTACCAGGAGCCAGTGGAGCACATATACACATGCTTTCTACAGCATGGCATGAATGCACCATTGGGAGTCCCTGGAGAGCTTTTGTTGGAGCAAATGCTGTTCTTTACTATCCGCCAAGCCCAAGTCCACCAGGTTCTTCTGTTGTCTCCTTCTGGAGGGAACAGTGCAAAACCTGAACTGTGTCCTCACCTGCCAAGGGGCCACAGCTTTCTGCCGTATACGCATCCCAAAATATCATAATTGTGCCTTTATGACCATTTCAATTGTAAGCCTCTTTGGCCACTGATCTTGTTTGAATGCATGCATTAGAAGCAGCCTTGTTCATAAGACATTTTTTTTTAAATCAGGAAAAACGGTTTATATTTAATACAAGTACTTCTAAGAAATGCAGCAGCAAGCACCATTTTAGAAGAGTTTTTCTTTCTGAGAGAAGTCAGAGAGACAGTCTCTTGCTGAAAAAAAAAATATGCTTTTTTCTATGGAAAGTCAGTGTGGCATTTGGATTAGGGGGCCTTTATTGGCTACAAACCTCCAACTGCAGAAAGATGAGTTTCCAACATGCACTGGGGAAGGCAATGGAAAACCCAGACAATTTTGTTGGTAAACACCAAAGCCTTCAATCCCCCTTCTTCTGTTGCTGGCCAAACACTCATGACTCATTCTTCTTTGCAGGATTGGAGCCAGCAGACACTGGACAGCGTTCGAGCAGTACTCTTGGATGAGCAGCTATTGTCTGTTCAGAGAGAGACCAGGGAGGCGAGCGCAGATCCAATGGGGGGAGCTGGCCTGGAGCACGCAGAGTGGCAGCGATCCACAGTGACCTCACCCTCTCTCAATAACTCATTCAATGAGCACGCGGTCTAATGCACTGGCTGCTGCAGCTGCTACCTGCCGTGCAATCAGAATCCTGGAGGCAACGATCCAACACGCTCTGAAGAAAGGATGCCCACCACCCAATTGCCATGCAGTCAGGTCATAAGGCCTGGAAGCAGGGAGGCTGCAGCCATGACTAGTGAGGGGACAGCTCTTCCCATAAAGGGGTGCCGCTGTGTTTCCTCCCCAGGGGTCACCTATGGCCCGCCAAAGGCGCATCACAGCTGGAAAAGCAAGAGGGGCGGTGACACAATGCAGGAGGGGGGAAAGCTGCACCTGTAGCTACGCCAGCCCCTCTGCCACATGGCAAAGAGTCTCTGCAAGCACAAAGAAGGGGGTAACCCCTATTTCTCTGTGAGTGCAATCCCTACTTCTCTGTGATGCTGTCAGAATTCACTTGGCCACCATCTCTGCTCCATAAAAGTGGTGACTTTTCTTCTCTTGCAGGCTAGTGGATGCTCCACATGCTTCTCAGGTGTCTTCCTAATGACTTCGTAATGGAAGAGGGAGTCATGGCCTTTGAACAGAGCACCCTACCAGAGCTAAGATGCTGTAACTTGCCTGATGCCACTGGAGAGCACCAGGAAAGGCAATGAGGCATCAGGCCAAAGGTCCATCTAGTCCAGCTTCCTGTATCTTACTGTGGCCCACCTGTTGTCCTGTGTGCTCCCTGAGGCAACAGGCTGTCTGCATTCTGTTGCCACGCCTTTCTATCTGGAATTCTGAGGTAAATTTCTGAGGTAACATTCTGAGGTAAATAATAACCCAAACTGGGCCTTAAGAACATAAGAAGAGCCCTGCTGGATCAGGCCAAAGGTCCATCTAGTCCAGCTTCCTGTATCTCACAGTGGCCCACCAGATGCCTGAGGGAGCACACAAGACAGCAAGATGCCTGCATCCTGTGGCAACTCCCTTGCACCTGGCATTCTGAAGTAGCCTACTTCTAATGTAAGGAGGTTGCACCACCCATCATGGCATATAGCCCACGATGGACGTTCCCTCCCAGAAATCTGTCCAATCCCCTTTGAAAGATACCTAAGCCAGATGCCATCACCACCTCATGTGGCAAGGAGTTCCACAGCTTAATTAGCCGCTGGGTAAAAAAGTATTGCCTTTTATCCGTTCTAAGTCTCCCACCACTCAATTTTAGTGGATGCCCCCTGGTTCTGGTATTGTGAGAGGGAAAAGAACATCCCTCTATCCATTCTATCTATCCCATCCCATGCACACACGGTCAAAGTGTGGTGGCTGTTACTATACCTGATTAATGTTAGCTTGATTCACCTCTCGGATGCTTTAGATGATGATCTCATGTGCAGCTGCTCTATGGTCTGAGGAACCTGACAACTTAGCTTAATTTCACCATTATGGTGGTTTGACCTTTAACATTCTAAAACTTATGTGGTTTTCACCTACAAAAGGGAGGTCAGAACACTGACTTGTGAGCTCATGCCTCTGAGCATCTCCCTCCTGGGTTCTAGATAGAGAGCATTACTGAAACAGTGTGCTTTGCTTCTAATCAAAACCACAGAGAATGCTCCTTTTCTGTTCTTTTAAGGTTAGGCTTCTGGTTTCCAAAATGTTACTTTAAAATGTTTATCTATTGTATTTCTGTAGTCTTTCTGTAATCTTATTTTGCTTCTTAAATTCGCTTTGGATTATCATAGTCATTTTCTAAGACCATAACGTTTCTGCAAGTTCTCATGATTTTTAACGGATGGCTGTAAGAAGCTGTCCCACCAGTTATTTATCTTGTGGTACTACTGAAGCATCAGGAAAACTGTGAACACTCTTAGTTCGCTTAATCCAATTAATAAAACCAATGTGCTGGGATACTGGATCACCTGGGTATTGCAGACATATTTTATCTTAGATAGCAGGGAGTCTAATTGGATCCAAAGCAGTAGCACCTACTCAATGACTGAAAGATATATCCCCCATTTCCTCAGATATCCTTCTGTCCTATTGAGCTACAGGGAGTCTGGTTTGTATGCCAACTTGTTATCTGCAAGGGTCAGAATTGCTACCCATCTTGTTATCTCCGCCTCTGTCTTCATTATTCACTATGCAGAGGCCTTCCAAAGGCTGCAAGGACCTTTAAAATGACCAGCAGAAGCATCCACCAGCAATATTTAAGGGGTCCATGCTGATCGCAGGTGCTATTCTGAAGATACTGCAGCCTCTGGAAGGTCCCTGCAACACTCAGAGATCTTTTGGCACTTCTTGCTGCCACCCTGCTGCCTTCCTGAAGGTCTATGCTGGATTCTTCTGATCACCTTGCCCAGAAAAAGGAGGTCTGACCAGCACCACTCCAATGCCACCACACCACCCAAATCACCCCAACCAGCTCAGGCAGGGAGGCTGTTGCGCAGCAAGGTTGGTTGGTTGTTCACCAACAGAAGGCCAAAACTATCTCAACCATTTAGCATCATGCACGGGCACTCAAACCCAGAAAATTGCTGGACAAGGTCCCTCAGAATTCCAGATGCAGGGGAGTGGCAACAAGATGCAGGTATCTAGCTGTCTTGTGTGCTCCCTGAGGCTTCTGGTGGGCCACTGTGAGATACAGGAAGCTGGACTAGATGGGCTGAAAGCTGGACTAGCTGGATGCAGCGGGGCTGTTCCTATGAGTACATGTCTGAAGAGGAGCATCTGGTTGGGGTGGCTGTCAAAGAGAAATGCTGTGGACAATCTTGACTAGCCACGAGTGTGTTTACCTCAGGATTTACCTCAAACAGCCATATGAATACTGCACACATTCTTGCACAAATTCACTGCAGTATCTCTTCCACCACCTCTTACACTAGCACTTTATGCTTGAATAATTGCAGTACCTCTTGCAGACTCTCACTGCACTACCTAGGTGCAAGTCATTGAACTTCTAGGGGTGCTTGAGTGTAGCCAAGTTGGGTATAATTGGCAACCAAGTCATGCCAAACTTATTTTACTGCTTAAATTGCACATTATGCTTTGTCTAAGGCAATCTAGACACAGGGGAGTGGCAACAGGATGCAGGCAGCCTGTTGTCTTGTGTGCTCCCTGTGAGATACAGGAAGCTGGACTAGTTGGGCCTTTGGTCTGATTCAATGGGGCTCTTCTTAGGTTCTTATGTCCCTGGTAAGGGGGATGCCTTCATAATAGTGATGGCTGAAGTGATGGCTGCTGCTGCATCTGGCAATCTGGTGGACAAACCTGGGAGAAACCTAGCCCTCTTGACTCATCCAATCAGGTTTCCATGATAGAGGTCTCCATGAATATGGTGATCTATGGACTGCAGTTCTTCGTGGAAGTGTGCTTGTGCATGGAAGGGGATATGGAATGGTCTGTGACACATCAGCCTGGCATCCCAGCCATCACTACCTGCCAACTGGTGCTTCTCAAGCTTGGCTAATGTGAGAACTTCATCCATGGCATTGTGGCAGGTGGCAACATTTTCAGGGATTCAGTGGGAATGGTTTTGTCACTGACACTTTTTTTTCTAATACAATTCTTATGCTTTTTACTTTTGGGGAAGTTATGCTATTGGGGAACGCAGGATCTCACTAGATGCAATTCTGGCATAGTAAAGATCATAGTTGAACCACAAGTATGGATTGTTAATTCCATTTGCATTAATTCAAATAGGATTTATCCAGGCACTTATGCATGGAATCATACTCTCAAAGAAATCATAAGAACATAAGAAGAGCCCTGCTGGATCAGGCCAAAGGCCCATCTAGTCCAGCTTCCTGGATCTCAAAGCGGCCCCACCAGGGTTGTCATATAATAACAACCTTGTTAAAAACCCAAATTGCTGTTTTTTGGACAATATTTGCTTCCCCCCCTGCAATCTCATGGTAAAAGTTATTACAAGTCACTTACTCTTTAGTTTTCAATGTACTCATAGTCTCATTATTGCATGAAGCATTATTGCCAAGGATTCCCAAACCTCCTTTCCTTAAAAACATACATCGCAGAGCCCAGAGCTGGTTGATGGTGAGATTTTTTTTTCATTACTCGTTGTGGATTAGCTGCATGTTTATTTTGAAACGGAATCTGGTTTTGAGGGCAACAAGGAGTTTCCTGGGTATGATTCATACATTTGAGTAAAAGGCTACATTGCATTCTCCTGGGTCAATGCTCCAAAAGAAGGAAAGTACTATTATTTAAGAGACTAGGCGTATACAACAAACTATTCTGATGGGGAGGATATAGAATAAACCAATATACTGGTTGATATGGTTAGCTTGGACCAAGGGGGTATGTGCATGGGAATACACCGTACCACCTACATCACCAACCTAGTACACTTTTTAAATGATTATAATTTGTAATTATAATGCAAATTGTACACAAAACCCGGCTTTCTGCATGTCTAACTTAGGAAAACAACGAAATCTGCAAATAAATAAAAATAAATAAACCATTTTCTCTCATGTCTTCCAATAGGGCATCAGGAAGCATACTGATGAGGGAACAACAGCTTGAGGAGATTGTCTGATACCCCTTGACCCTAGGATGCAGTACAGAACTCCATGGCACAGGTGCCTCAGTGCATGTGGCAGCATATAAAATTGGGACAATAATGACTCTTCCTCAGTCTAGTGCAGCAGTCTCCAAACAGGAGACTGCGGTGTCCCAGAAATCCCTTCCAGTCCCAAGTGGCACCTCTCATTATGTGCAAGCATTGCTCCATTTTGCAGCCGATCAGCTAGCAGGCATGCTCTGGCATTCGCGTCTATGCCTAGACATCCCAGAAGGCTTGGCAGCAGGGCGCCAGACATAGACGCGACTGCCCAGAGTGTCCCTGCCGGCCGATTGGCTGCAAAAAGGAGCGGTGCTTGCATGCAAGAGTAAGCGCCGCTCCCACAGGGAGGAGTTTGCACAAACCTCAGATCTGGCCCGCGGGCCAGGACCCCTGCTCTAGTGCATCTCACAGGCTATTGTAAGAATAAACTGAGAAGGGCAGGAAGAGAGGAAAGGCATAGAACCACCTGTGCCAGTGGTTCCCAAACTCCTACAAGGGAGTCGGGAGTCAAGCAAGTCTTTGTGGGGTGCTGCTGCCCTGGGTGAAGGGGCTTGTTTTAGACAAGCCGGAAGTGGATGCGATTTTTTTTTACTTATTCTGTAGCTTGGGGAGCCATGCGGGGGGCTCCCCAGGGCTCCCTACACTCCCTGGACTGCAGCGCTGCGAGGGGTGAGTCAGAAACAAGCCCCTTCATCAGGGTAGCAGCCTGATCCTAGGGATTGCATTGCTGCCTTCCCCCTCTCCCCACCCTTTAAAGCAGGGGTAGGGAACCTATGGCTCGGGAGCCATATGTGGCTCTTTTGAGGATTGCATCTGGCTCTCGCAGCTACAGGCATTTTTTTTTTTTTTTGCATTTTTTTTACCCCTTTTTTTGCATTTTTTTTACCCCGGTGGCCATTATTTTCTGGCTCCGCCCACACATTGCACTGACATATCAACCAGACTACAAAGCCATCAGCAAAACCATGCAGCACCAGAAGTCGCATTAACGGTGAGAAGTATTTTATTTATTATTGGTTAGCTTCAGTATAACAACGTTATTAAAAATAATAAATTCAGAGATTTATTATACTCTAAAATTGTTGGTCTTACTTAAAAATGAACGCATTTAGTTGTATTCAGTGTTAAAAAATATTATATGACTCTTATGGAAATACATTTTAAAATATGTGGCTTTCATGGCTCTCTCAGCCAAAAAGGTTCCCGACCCCTGCTTTAAAGGGACAAAGTCAGTGCTTCCCAGGGTGATGGGTCGCGACCCACCACTTTGGGAACCACTGACCTTTTAGCATAGGTCCTAGAGGTCCATAAGAAGCTATCCTGTGCTTCTTGAGAGGCAAGGATTTATTTCAATCAACAAATTAAACACAAGCATGTCATTTCAGAATAGATACTTTTGGAAGTATACTATCAGTATTTTATTTACTTACTTATCACATTCCTATGCCACCTTTCTCTCTCTAAGGGGACCTCTATTCCCTTTTGAAGACAGATTAACCACAACACAGTCACCAGTTATGGAAATAATGTGTTGAACTGAAGCAAAAATTTAAGAACAGCTGTCAATATCTTTCATTTCCAAAATAAAAGCTCATCTGCTTTTATGCATATCGCTCATTTTTAGGTGCTTTCCTGGAAAGGCTTTTGGGACTTTGGGTCATTGGTACAGAGCTCACACAGAGAAAGAAACTGTTTTGCAATCCAAGAGCCCAAATGTGTAGATTTTATTTTATTTTATCTGAGTTCCTCGTCTCAATACCAACCACCAAGCCATCGGAAAACACATAGGATTATCTCCAAAGTCCCTTCTTATCCTAGGGTACTCTAATCAACATTTCCTATTTGTAAGATGCTATAAAAGGGCTTAGCAGCTGTTTGAAGGTATTATCACCTTGGGAAGGAAATTCACACATTTCCCTAGAAAAATAAGCTTAACTGCAAGGGATCACAGATCCATTGCTTAGGCAAATGAAATTTCAATAGCCGGCAAATACCGGCCAAGAGCCTCAAATGATTTACTCTAGAGAAATGTCTTTGATCTCAATGGGACAGCTCCCAAGAACATTGTCTGAGGCTAACAGCCTTACCAGCAACCTAAAGTCAAAATGAACTCAAAGGAAATTAATGTTTCTCTAATACAATCCAAAGGAACCAAACATGAAGAAATAGCATAATTCGAAGTACGTTTTACTCAGAAGTAAGTCCCAGTGATTTCAATGTGACTTGCTCTCTAGTAAGCATGCTGAAGTGTTGCAGCCTTAACTGTATTCTAATGCAATGCCCTTCGAGCCTGCTATTCAGACTCCACATTTAATATTATATAGAGTTTGGCTTAAGTTCTTACAATAGTTCATGATGAACTGATGAGCAACTCCATTTTAACAGCTTCCTGCCTGAAGTTTTAATCTAAAGCCAAAATGTCTAGACCACTTCAAGGGCCGCCGAGTCAGGATCTAAATTTGCTTTGCAGCCCAAGCCTGTGCATGCTTACTCCAAAGTAAATGCCAACCAACTCAGTGGGGTTTATTCCCAAATCAGTAGGCACGAAATTCCAGCCTTAATAGGCTTCTTCCCTTTTGTTGGAATGCACGCTCAGAACAATTCATAGAACAAGCTTTTTAAAAGATACCGAAGTACATAAAAAGGGGAAAAAATTCCTACCAGTTTGCTTTTCTCATCCATGGGTTGCGGAGACTTTAGGTGCCTTTATCCCACTTTTCCTGTGTTCCCTGTACTGACAGCTTTTTCCTCCCCTTGCTAATCGTGTAAAACGCAGCACCAATCTCCCCCCCCACCTCTGGCCTTGTCTTGTTTTTCCTCTGTATCCTTTGCTTTTGAGATTGGTCCAATGCAGATGAAGTCAGGATGCCAGCTGTCCTTGCAAGACAATGGCTCGATTGGAAGATGCCTTTCGAACAAAGAGGCTACTTCCAGGGTTGATTTTTCAGGCTCCCCCTCCCTCCATACCCTTTCCCTGAAATGACTCCGTGGAAAGTGTCATCACCCCATCAAGACCCGCTTTTAAACTCGTAAGCCTGATAGGCAAGTTTAATTCCTTTGACCACATCGCCACATGTAAGGGAAGTGCTCATCTTAGCAGGCAATCATGCACACCCAAGCAGATTCCAGCCGCATTGGTTCACCGGAAGACCTTGGGAAGAACGGCTGTAAGCATATTTCTGTTTTTCAAAGCTTATCAACCCCAAATTGCAAACATTGTGTTATAGAGGTGGGCCTTCCAAGCAGAGAACCCAATATAGCACTGGAATATCTCCCTATCTGACATGAGCAGCCCAAACCTCAGCCTGTTTACTCAGAAGTCAGTCCCATTCGGTTCAGCAGTTTTACTGCAAGGTCAGCTTTAAGACTTCAGTCCCGTGAGCATTGATTTGAAAGTGATCCCATGGAATTATGTAAGCGATCCTTGCAAGTAATCATGCACAGCTAAAATCTCATTCACGGTTACTATTGAACACGCATCTAGTATCATACCCAGGGCTGGCCCACCCACGAGGCCAACTGAAACCAGTGCCTCAGGTAGCAGAAGGATTTCAGCAGGTGCAATTTGTTGCAAATGTGAGAGAAGCTGAATCTGCTATCGGATAACTAGGGGTGGATTTTTTGGTGATTTTTTTCCCCAAAATTTCTTGATTAAAATAGCAAAATTGCAGTGTTATGTGTTTTCATCTAAATTTTTATTGCAAATTGTACAAACAGCACAATAAATAAGGGTGATTGGCCCTACAAACGCAAGCAATCACTGGCGCACACATACGAGCCCAAAATAACCTGCTCAAAAATTCCCAAGCTGTACTCTGGTTGCTGCTTGGAGCATCAAGAAACTGCTACTTACTACTTCCTCATTCCATTGAAGTCGCCCCAGCATGCACTGTGAACTATGAACATGCATGTTCATGCAAGTTTCAGCAAGCTTCCTCCTGTTTCTGCCTTTCCTCCTCCTGATCCCTTACTGAAAACTATTGGTGGAATCCTGAAAACTGTGTCAGGAATAAACAAAAGTGCTGTTATTTTTGTGAAATTGATCTAAATTTGTGTCACACTCTTGTCAAAATTAAGCAAAAGTGGTGTTTTTTCACGTTTTGACCTAAATTTCATTTTATGTAGTGTTTTCAGTATAAATTCTCATTATTTAGCCTTCTGTATTGATCACTGAAAAAAAAACCACCCCTACTTAACCAAAGTGCCCTAATATTGTCTGATGATCTAACTCAAATCAAGCTGGTTATTGAAAAGCTGTCTTTGGATTGGGGAATATAGCAGTTATGGTTTGTAAAGTTTTGACAACACCCATTCCCTCCAGTGTGCTGGAAATGACAAATAACTCAGCATTGTTTACTTGGCATCTTCTCACTTTTGCTTTCCCCTATAATGTTATGGTCATGGTTTCAAAACACAGGCTTTGGAAACGTCTTCTGTTTCTCAAATACTTCAGAAAAAATAAAAGAGTTTTTCAAAAAAAAAAAAAAATACAGTCACAAGGCAGCTGCTTAAAATTGTGGCAGAAAAGAAGGCAATGACCCACAAAGGCAATGTATAGCCTCTCATCTTATGGATGAATTCCATGTTGGCTCTTCCAGAGTGAATCATAGTTGAAGCATATCCTTATGATGCTGTTAAACCCACTCATAAACATGCCATCTTCTGGCAGAGGAAACAAAATGGCACAGTCACTCATTTTACTGTAAACAAACCCTTCCTCAAAACCTGCCCCCAAAACACAAAGCCTTGGGATTAACCCCTTAGTCCTCTGGTCCAAGTGAAATGATGCATACTGTATATGTACAAATTGCATTTGTTCATCTTCTGTTGCCCTCTTGAGCTGATTTCCATTCGCATTGACATTTTATAAACTCCTTCTGACAAATCTGAGAGTTGCAATGAGAAATGAACTGAAATAAGGGGGGGGGTCACCTGGTAGGACAGATGTTTCTGCTTACGCAAGGCATTTTGGGATACTAACAGAGTTTATACCCACAGAGAGAATCTACTTATATTTCCGCAGGAGGTGTGGAGTGATGGTTGAGCTGCTCAGAGGCGGTCCAGGCCGGGAGTGCGCCCCATGGCAAGGCGACGAAACCGCGCCCCCAGCACGTCGCCCCGCCCCCGTACGTCTCCCCGCCACGCCTCCCTGTGCCCGGAAAAGCTCCATTTTGGAGCATTCCAGGTGCACGGGAGGGCGGGCAGGCCAAAAAGCACCCGGACTCCACGCAATGGCGCCCCCCCGCTGCCCGGCGCCCATGCAGCTTGCCATCCCTGCACCCCCCCGGATCCGCGACTGGAGCTGCTGGTACTGCCTGAAGCTAAGCAGGAGAATCTGTGGTCTTGTTTTTGGATGGAAGATGAAACATCAGGCTGTGACAAGCTGCTGTACCCGTTCTGGAAATATGGAGGCGCTGGTGGGCTGATTAATCACTAGCTGCAGGGGAGGGTGTGAGAAAGCCAGCAAGCAAATAAATGGAGAATGACCTTGAGGACGTTCCAGGCTTGTCCTACGATTGCCTGTTGAAGCTTGATGGCAATGCAGCCAAAGGAGAGAACCACAGTGTGAAGGCTACATCTGGGACTGAGGATCAGAGAATCACAGAATGCTGTACTATATATTTGTAAAACCATTGAAAAAATGGTGGTTTAGACTAGCCTGCCCATGTGAGCAGCCTTGGGCATTTGCATGGGAAAAGTGGGAGACAGATGGATAGATTTGAGTAGCTTTGCAGCTGAAACATAATAAGAGGCAATAATCCTCCTCAACACAGGAACCAAGATTGCTTTGCCTACTATACCTAAAACGGACAGACTGGTATGCTGGAATTGTGAACATTGCTGTGCACATGAAGTTTCACAACAAAACATGTTTCATTAATTCTCTAATGAAAATGTTTAATGTCAACCCTGGTCAAAGTCAAGTTGATATCGCACATGGAGTACCTTGATTCATGGAAGCTGATATTGACATCAATCACATCACCACTACAGAAGCTCCAAGAGGCAGGCTGGTCCTTTAATGAGTCCAGCTGGGACTGTTGCTTCAGGTAGTAGATTGGGGAGGGGGGAACCATCTCTGTCTATCCACTAACCTCCACTGCTCTGTCTCACTCTCTGGATTGGAAAAGGAAGACGGGAACACCGTGGACAAGGCAGAGTGGAGAGAAGGTTGGACTAGACTAGAATCAGTGATGTCATGCAGGGGGTACGTGGGGGTACGCGAGTACCTGTTTCTAGGATTATGTCTGGCCCCGCCCATTCGCCCACCCACTCGTCGACTCCGCCCCCTGCAACGTATGAATTTCCTGCACGTTTGAGTTGCCTGCACATTCTCAGAGCCAGGCAGGCAGGCAGGCAGCGAGTGGAGCCTTGCCTTGCCTTGCCACTGAAAAATGAGCTGCTCTGGGGTTTTGGAACTGTTGGGTCACTTTAACATGATGCCAGGCCTCCTTAACATGTTCTGGGGGTGCTGTGGAATACTGTTGCAACTGTTGGGTCAGTTTAAAATTGTCTGAGGCCTCAAAAAGGGCTTTTTTCATGTCCCTTCCTGCCAAGACATCACTTCCGGCTTATGACGTCACTTCTGGTGGGCGGGTCCCGACACGTGCCAATCAAAAGTGAGTACCTGTTCTTAAATCATTTAGATGACACCACTGACTAGAATGTTTATAAGATGTAAATATCCCAACTGACATATTTTAACACTGACAAGATAAATAATGTGTGAACAGAAAAGATGAGGAATACATGGTTGTAAGGATCAATTTACTACAGGTGCTGCAGTTGTAAAGAAGCAAGTAAGAAGATCTAATTTCTCAGTAGCTTATATTGAATGCTGGAAAGTCTTTTTATTCCATGCTTTCTGCAGACAACTTCAAAGGCAGCCTGGGAAGAATTCCCATCCCAATCAGTTCTAGGGCTGTTTTATGAGCAGTAGTGTACATGCAGGTACTTCAGATATGTAGTGTATGTGTTTTGTCCTTTGATGGGTTTTTATGCGGTTTCGGATATTTGCAAACAGCCTTGTGATGGTGGGCATCCATTGCCAAATATATAAATCCAGGCCAATCTTATATTCGGCTTAGTTGTCAGCTCAAATTATATTGCAAACACAGTCTGGAATATTTCCAATTTAAATCATAGTTAATCCCTTATAGATAGCTCAGTTTCACCCTACCAGCATCTGACCTGACCACAGTTAGGCATCCCTTGGTAAGACCAAGTTAGATTACTGTTATGAAGTCTCTGGGGCTTAAGCTTTGAAAAGCAGAAACTGGAACAAAAGCCAGAGGTGAGAGTTCTAACTTGAATCTGTTGTAGGGAACCAGGATTGCGAGGTTGCCAAAAAGTGACCCAGTTTCTTCTGCATCATTCTTATGTGGGCAGGTTGGATTGCTAGCCAGGATTGGTCCCAAAACTCCAGAAATTGGCATTCATCTCCCGGTGATTACTAAAAGAAATCCTAAAGGTTAAGGGCGCAATCCTAAAATGAGTTAGGACGGCATAAACTAAGTCAGCAAAATTTGGCCAGCACAAGGTATGTTTGGAAAGTATGTTTGGACCACTCTCGGAGTCAGAGAGGCCAGCACACAGATGTGCACCATCCTCCCTAACTCCGAGAGTAGTCTAAACACGCTTTATGGTGGCCCTTGTGCTGGCCAAACTTTGCTGGTTTATGCTGGCCTAACTCCAGTTTAGGATTGCCGCTTAAACTGGGCCGCTTTGGATTATGTCATGGAAGGGAGGCGGAAATCTCCAGGAGCAAGAAGAGCCCTGCTGGATCAGGCCAAAGGCCCATCTAGTTCAGCTTCCTATATCTCACAGTGGCCCACCAGATGCCTCTGGGAGCTCACAAGACAACTAGATGCCTGCATCTTGTTGAAATTCCCCTGTACCCGGCATTCTGAAGTAGCCTACTTCCCAAATCAGGAGGTTGCATACACTCTTCATAGCTTGAAACCTGTGACGGACTTTTCCTCCATAAATCTGTTCAATTCCCTTTTGAAGGCATCTCGTCCAGATGCCATCACTGCATCCTGTGGCAAGGAGTTCTACGGGTTAATTAAATGCTGGGTATAAGAAGTATTTCTTTCGTAGCATCAGTCAGAACCCGAAAGCCTATGAACTGGGACATGATTAGGGCTTTTGCAGTAGTGTTCCTAGAGGGGGAAAAACATGATGTTTTGCAGGAGCCTGAACTCCTTTGTAAAGTGGCCCCGCACCTCGCCTCCAGAGGTTTGGAGAGCTGGCTCTGGAACTTTGTTCTCCCAGCTGTGAATGGCTCTGAAGGGAAGGGAGGAGCCGCATTACAAGGAGCTCAGGCTCCTGCAAAACTTAGCATTTTGGACATTCCCCCCTGTAGGAACACTACTGGGCTTCTGAGTATGCTTAACATGTATCGTGAAAGTGAAACATATGTATGTATGTGCTATTACAGTGGTTCTCAAACCTTTTAGCACCGGGACCCACTTTTTAGAAAGACAGTCTATCTAGGACCCACCAGTAGTGATGTCATGGCCAGAAGTCATTGTGACGCCACAGTCTGCTGCTTTCCTGCGAATGGAGCAATAAATTGGGCTATTTCTCAGCCATTTTCCAATAGCAAAGTGAATCCCAATAGGAAAGGGAAAATAAGCCTCTTTGCAACCTTGACATAAGCAAAACAACCACACAGCCCTTCCCCTTTCCAGCATCCCATCTTCCCCTATTTTCAAAGATGGCTGCTCTGGATGCTGCACAACCCACCTGAAATTGGCTCACACAACCCACTGGTGAGTCCCAACCTACAGCTTGGGATCCATTGTGTCATTATATTATATGGAAGATGCGGGGAAAACCCAAGCTCAAGGGTTGTGGCTTGGCTAGTGCCACCTCTTGTGTTCACGGCGGATCCTAAACCAAGGAAGCTCCTGATTTAAAGCTCAGCCTCTGAGCCACATGAGTTAACCCAGTGATGTCATGCACCCACTACGTGAGTACTGGTTCCTAGAAGTTGAGCTGGCCCCGCCCACTCGAAGCTGGCCCCATCGGCCGGTTGGCTCAGCAGCTGCGCATGCGTACTGCACGCCCGCAGCCGTTACCTGCACTTTCTGTGAGGAGGCAGGCAGGCAGGCAGCGTGGTGGCGGCGGCATCATGACATCACTTCCGGTTATGACCTCACTTCCTGCCACAACATCACTTGGCTTATGACCTCACTTCCGGTGGGCGGACCCCGACAAGTGCCAATCAAAAGTGAGTACCTGCTCCTAAATCATTTGGATGACACCACTGAGTTAACCCCTTCCTCCTTGTGTGCCGCAGTCCCACTTTGAATCCTTTTGCCAGGGTGACCGCTTTTCTGGAAGGTCAGTGTGCTTCTAGGATTAAGCAACCCTCTTTAAAAGACAACACAGGGTACAGTCAGCCACCCATACCTGGGAGGAAGCCCCACTGACTTTAATGGCATTTACTCCTGATTGGGCTCTGTATTAGCATCTGGGCCTCCTGGGTACTGGGGAGAGAGAGAGAGAGAGAGAAAGAGAGAGAGCGCATGGTCAGATGTGTGCAGGCCACTCTCCTGTGCAGCTCGCCACTGCAGTCCTTTCCAGGGGGCCGCCAAGTAGCCTTGGCTGCTCCCGTTCCCAGCCCCCTCTCCGATGATTCCAACCCCTCATTTGGCAATTGCTGCCTGCGCTGACTGTGGTGGGTGCTGCAAGGCCAGAGGCTGGGACCCGCTGAAGCCCAAAGTTTCAATTAGCAGAGGAGTTTACTCGGGGCTGTAGTTGAGAGGGGCTGTTTGGTGCCGCATCCCGCAATCAGCATGTGTGCTCTCCAGCCGCATCTATAATTTGACTTTTTGGCTTGGCTTGGCTGCGCGTTGGGGGTGGGGGGAGGGGAGGCTTCAGCCGCTGTACTTTGATCATCAGCTCGGCTACGTCCTGCCTTTTGCAAGGGATTTATCGGCCATCTGTCAAAAATGCTCAGAAAGAACTGAGAACAAGGTTGCTGGTTTAGAAAGGAAAACAGCAGCGAAGGAGACGTTTCCAGCCCACTCCGGTAGCGTTAGATGTCGTCGTCTTGCAGGGCAGTCCTGGGCACTTCCTGGGCCAGCCCAAATCTCCTGAGCTGGCTCAGGAGTGTCACAAATGAGCTGTAAAGTGTGGTTGCTATGGCAAAGGAGGGGAGGCTGGCACATGGACGTGCGCTGGCCTTCCTCTGCCACTTCCAGGACCAGGTAAGACTGGCCAAGTTTGGCTGGTGTGTGTGGGAGGGTGGGGAGGGTGGAGGGAAGGCGGGTCTGTGGGTGGACTGGCCCGGCCCATAGGCCAGACTCTAACCTCTGGCCTCGGCCCAGTCAGCCCCACTCGGATCTGAGCCAGTGCTTTTGCTGGTGCAGATCCAAGTAGCTCCATAGGGGTGGCTGGGGCATTACTTGGTGTAAGGGCAGTGGTGTCATTCAAATGATTTAGGAACAGGAACTCACTTTTGATTGGCACTTGTCGGGAACCCGGAACCAGCCACGGAGCTCGTTAGGATCCGGAACGCCCATTCTGGTCCATTCCCCCTGAGTGACATCACTGCCTTCACCCCGCCTAGGAATCCGGAGTCGCTCCCTTTAACCCTCTGAGTGCCGGCCAACCAAGAAGAAAAGCTCTTTGCAGAGGCATTGGGAGGGGGGAGGAGAGAGAGTGAAGGGGCGGAGTCAGCCCTAATTTTAACTAGTGGAACTGAGTTCCCCCATGTTCCCCCTGATGACATCACTGTGTAAGGGGACATGTCCCCTTACTCCGAGTTGTGCCATAGCAGGCTGGATATGGTGCAGGCCTATTGGCCTGCCTATTCCGGTCCTGATTAGGATTGGGCTGTTAACACTGCAATCCTATACAAACTTTCCTGGGAGTAATTGAGCACAATGGGACCTCTGAGCAGACATGCATAGAATTGTTTTGATTTCAGAAACTCAGGGTATCATCGTAATCTGGAGTTAGGCCAGCAAAGTTTGGCCGGCACATGGGACACCATAAGTACATTTGGACCATTCTTGGAGTGAGAGAGGCCAGCCCAAGACATGTGCCATCCTCCCTGACCAAGAGTGGTCCAAATGCTGTTTAATGGTGGCCCTTCTGCCAGCCAAACTTTGCTGGCCTAATTGTTCTGGCCTAACTCCAAGTTATGGAGTTATAACTTTCGAATAATAACTTTCGAATTTATGGTGTTGGAGAAGACTCTTGAGAGTCCCCTGGACTGCAAGGAGATCCAATCGGTCAGTCTTCCAGGAAGTCAAACCTGATTGCTCCCTGGAAGGACAAATCCTGAAGCTGAAGCTCAAGTACTTTGGCCACCTCATGAGAAGAGAGAACTCTTTAGAAAAGACCCTCATGCTGGGAAAGATTGAAGGCAAAAGGAGAAGGGGGCGGCAGAGGATGAGATGGTTAGATAGTGTCACCGAAGCAATGAACATGAAATTGGGCGAACTCCAGAAGCTAGTGGAGGACAGGGAGGCCTGGCGTGCTGTGGTCCAGGGGGTCGCGAAGAGTCGGACACGACTTAGCGACTGAACAACAACAACTCCAAGTTAGGATTGTGCCCTTACCTCTGTGGAGGACCAAGCTGTATGGGGTCCATTTCCAGTTTAAAGGCTCCAGCAATAGCCAATGCTGTCGTATGGGGGGCGCCTAAATCTTCTTTGACCCTGGGCGCCAAACACATTAGCGATGCCACTCCTTGAGAGTAAGCCCATTGAATGCACCGGGACTTACTGTAAACGTATGGGATCAGGCTGTAAACTACAAGACAAAATCTGCAGCTGGGATACTCCTGATCTGAACTTATACATGCATGCTTTGTTTAAGAATAGCAAACTCACATGGATAGACCAAAGAACAAACAGAAGAGTTGAACGCTCCTGTTAAACCACAAAGAATCTTGGATGACTAGCATTTTCATATCTGATCTAAGCTCACAGAGCTCCTTAGATGAAGCAAAATAAGGATTTGATGATTCATAAAGAAAAACAAAACTACTGCAGTGGGGCTTCTCTTGTCTAGGAATTCAAACACAAAGAAGGGAATCACCAAACCCTATTTGTTGTGCACACGAATTTCCCCCTGCATGGCTAATAATAGCTTGGGGAGACTTAATAGCTGCAGTTGGGAAATTGGCCTGCACGGTTGCAAAAGCTCCTTTTGGAAAAAATCTTGGGAGTTCTTGTTGCTGTCGCATATGAAGATGCTTTACACAGAATCAAACCTTTGATCCATCAAGCTCAAATGTGTCCACCTGAAAGGGAAAAGGTCTCCAGGGTTTTTGACCTAACCCTTCTCCTGTCCTTCCTGGAGAGGCCAGAGAGGGAACTGAGTGGCACACCTGGGAAGGGTCAGGGGGGCAAATATATCTGAGACCACCCTGCAGGCAGTGGCATCATGTCCCCTCCCCTCCCACTACCTGGAGTGGCTTTGCACCACTCCAAGTGGTGTTTGTCCCCTGCAAGGAGGAGGGGGCAGGAGCTGCTTGGACCAGCACAAAGCCCGTGCAGGTAGTCACTTTGCACAGCTCCTAGCTGTGCCTGCCACCCACCCCCCCCGAGTATCAGAGGGATGGGCATGGCTGTGGACTACCTTCCTTTCCCCCCCCCTTTTTAAAAGGGAAACAGAAAGGAGGAGGAAGTCCAAAACTCCACCACGGCAGGAAGTAACTGTGGTGACATGATGATGTCACTGCAGTTACTTCCAGGGGATGGTGACCGTTTGGGGTTTGGCCCCAGGGCAGCCAACCCCACCCCATAACTGCCACTGGCCTGTGTGCAAAACGCACGTATCTTCCATTGATCTTCAGTCCCTCCCTACATCACGAAACTAGAGGGCTTCTAGTTTGGGCCAAATCAGATGCCCTCTTCAAATGTCACCCTTGGAGCGGGTACTCAGCGGGTAGTTAATCTGTGGAACTCTTTGCCACAGGAGGTGGTGATGTCATCTGGCCTTGATGCCTTTAAGAGGGGATTGGACGGATTTCTGGAGGAAAGGTCCATCGTGGGCTATAGGCAATGATGGACTGTGCAACCTCCTTACAAAGGTGGTGGGCTACTGGTACCGGGTGCAAGGGAGTGGCAACAGGATGCATCTTGTTGTCTCATGCCTCCCTGGGGCAACTGGTGCACCGCTGTGAGATACAGGAAGCTGGACTAGATGGGCCTTTGGCCTGATCCAGCAGGGCTCTTCTTATGTTCTTATGTTCTTATGAGTGGAGAGGATGCGGAGTTCAGGGAGTGACTCCCGCATACAGCATTTGTCACTGTAGCCCCTGCCGTCCTTTTGGCGTTGGCTTGGGGAAGCAGCGCTTGACTGTGTCAGCCTGGCTTTCAGGCACACTTCCGGTCTGACCCATGCCTCCGCCCCGAACTCATTATGTGAAATCTGTCGTTCATGAGAAGTGGGTATCCACTGGAATCTCGTTTCTGATGAGAACCATCTCACGAAAACAATTAGATTATTGTCATAATGGAATGAGTCACGCAGCAACGGTTCTTCCTAATGTGTGTTCCCTTGTTTTTTGTTTTTTCCTATACCTGCTATATTTGTCCCATGTATCCCTTACCTGTATCTTTAAATAAAAAATTGGAAAAAAAAGAGAACCATCTCACGAAAACAAAACAAGCAGAGGAAATGAGACCCCCCTATTACGCTGTCCCATGTATCCCTTACCTGTATCTTTAAATTAAAAATTAAAAAAAAGAGAGAGAACCATCTCACGAAAACAAAACAAGCAGAGGAATAGAGACCCCCTATTATTTTATTTATTACGCATCTAATAAAATCATCATCACAATCACACTTAGCATTTCTATCCTGCATTAAAAGTGTGCCCCTTTGACATTTTTTCCTTTTGCCAGCGTGGAGGCAGGGAATGGGTGAACTGCGCGTAAGTGGTCAGGATCAAAGGGGGCAACCCCTAGTGAAGAGGAATAAATTTGTAACAAAAAGCCCAGCCGTGAAGCTGCTGGTACTGTGGCTTTTATCATGCTAAACTTCAACCTGGCTGGAGCTGAGTGACAGTGGAATAGTACTGGCATCTGATAGGCTGTGGGGCGCCTGATGTGCCCATAGCCAGCCTCCCGTTATCTAATCGCTTCAACTAATCCATACTATTTTCCCCCATTCAGAGGGGGCCTCCCAGTCAAAACATTCTCCCTTATCTCACAAGGTTTGTCAAAGCTTTTCGTTCAGCGTCACCTGCCCATTCACTCTTTGTGCCCTTCCCAGTCGGCCTGCCTCACCCATCCATTTACACACCATTGCAGACTAATAATAAATGTCACTCCACGCTTGGTCCACTAATTCCCGGTCTCCCATTGCACAGAGGTTTCCTGAAGGAGATGGTTACCTCCTCCCGATTCCTTACCTCCGGACCGTAACAAGGGGATCTTGTAAACAAAACACACAGTGTTAACGTTAGCGTACAGAATTGTGCCAAAACAGCCCAAGTCCCAAACTCCAAGGTTATGTTTATCAAGCACTGTAAATCCACCAAGAAAGGAACATTTTTGAACTGTTTTTACTGCAAATTGTCTTCTTTCTGTGTTAGAGAGATGTAGAAATTAGAAAATTTGAGGACGATAGATAGATAGATAGATAGATAGATAGATAGATAGATAGATAGATAGATAGATAGATAGATAGATAGATAGATAGATA
>JAJKFI010000024.1:7091077-7143252 GCA_029204185.1 Lerista edwardsae
GGAGTTTGGCTGGCACAGTTAGGCCAGCAAAGTTTGGCCGGCACAAGGAACACCATAATATATGTTTGGACCACTCTCAGAGTCAGAGAGGCCAGCATACAGACGTGTGCCATCCTCCCTGACTCCGAGAGTGGCCCAAACATGCTTTACAGTGTCCCTTGTGACCTTGAGGACATTCCAGGCTTGTCCTACGATTGCCTTGTTGAAGCTTGTCCCCACAACTAGGATTGTGCCCTAAATTCCTGAAGCGAATCTTGAATGCACAGGCCCAAGATGACACAGGCGTATCAACCAAGGATTTCTTTTCTGTCCAAATGGATATCTTTATCACCAACTCCGAAGTATACAAATAGTGTTCCTGAAAATCCCAGGAATGCCAGGGCATAGAAAAGCTCAAGTAGATTTGCCGTTTGTGGGTCTATGGATCCATCAGTTGGGGTCATGCTCCTCACATATGATGCTGAAGGAAAGATCTGTGCTTCAGATAGGCGCTTCCCTCTGGGATAAGAAGTTTTAGGAGCAGCTCTATTTGGGATTTGACTTCCTTTGGACAAAAGATCCCTGGAGACTGATGGTGTCTTCTTAATATGTGGTTTATTTACAGATACACCAGCTGAGCTTCAGGTGGCAGCAGAGAGCACGTGCACTCTTGCAAGTCAGCAATAGATCAGACCAGATTGCCAGAGGGAGAGCCCCTGACCCACAAGGGACCTCTAACTCTCAGCTCTTTGTCTCCATTTCTCCTTCCATTTATCTCTCCCCAAAGCTACACACCTCTTTACACCCTGGTCTTTTTGTTTAATTGGGGGGGGGGGTACTTCCAAGCTCTGATGGTTTCCCCCTTGCAAACACTCCAGAGTCACCTCTATATATCTCCCAGCCATTGAAACATTGACACAACCCTTCTGGTTTATAATCTCCTAGGGCCGGCCTTAGCAGTGACAGACTTTATCTTCCTGGGCTCCAAGATCACTGCAGATGGTGACTGCAGCCATGAAATTAAAAGACGTTTACTTCTTGGGAGGAAAGCTATGGCGAACCTAGACAACTTAATAAAAAGCCGAGACATCACCCTGCCAACAAAGGTTCACATAGTCAAAGCTATGGTTTTCCCAGTCGCAATGTATGGCTGTGAGAGCTGGACCATAAGAAAGGCAGAGCGCCGAAGAATAGATGCTTTCAAATTACGGTGTTGGAGAAGACTCTTGCGAGTCCCCTGGACTGCAAGGAGATCCAATCGGTCAATCCTCCAGGAAGTCAAGCCTGATGGCTCTCTGGAAGGACAAATCCTGAAGCTGAAGCTCAATTACTTTGGCCACCTCATGAGAAGAGAGGACTCTTAAGAAAAGACCCTCATGCTGGGAAAGATGGAAGGCAAAAGGAGAAGGGGGCGGCAGAGGATGAGATGGTTAGAGAGTGTCTCCGAAGCGATGAACATGAAATTGGGTGAACTCCGGAAGCCAGTGGAGGACAGGGAGGCCTGGCATGCTGTGGTCCATGGGGTCACGAAGAGTCGGACACGACTTAGCGACTGAACAACAACAGGGCCGCCTTAAGCCAATGTGACCAATGTCACCACATTGGGCCCCACGCTTTGGGGGGCACTGCACTGCTGCTGCTGTGGGCAGGATCTCTTTGGGTTGTAAGTCACTGGGACAAGCAGAGTGTCTTTGCATTGGGCCTTCCTGCCTGCTCCTACTTCTGAACGGCCCAAAATGGTCTTCCTGCAACTAATAGTTGCCAACTATTCCCAGATGCCTCACTTCATAAGAACATAAGAAGAGCCCCACTGGATCAGGCCAAAGGCCCACCTAGTCCAGCTTCCTGTATCTCACAGTAGTCCACCAGGTGCCTAAGGGAGTTCAGTAGACAACTAGACGCTTGCATCCTGTTGCCACTCCCTTGCACCTGGCACTCTGAAGTAGCCTACTATTAATGTAAGGAGGTTGCCCAACCCACCATGGCCCATGGGTTTTTTGTCCAGATATCTGTCCAGTCCCCTTTTAAAGGCATCTAGGCCAGATGCCATCACCACCTCCTGTGGCAAGGAGTTCCATAGCTTAATTACCCGCTGGGTAAAAAAGTATTTCCTGAGAAAAGTGTTCTCAGTAGTTTTGTATTGATTTGCCATTCATCTGATAATAACCAACAGAAAAGGAAAGTAAGAGACATGGCTGTAGGGCTGGTCCATTCATGAAGTCAACTAATGCAGTCGCTTCAGACTGCCGATTGGTACTTGTGCTCTTCATACTTTATAACTACAGTACTTCGTATTGTTTGGGTTATTTTCCTACCATTTTTGGGCTGAGGTCCCTATTAAAAAGGTAAAGGTATCCCCACGACCGAATGGTCTAGTCGTGGCCGACTGTAGGGGGCGGTGCTCATCTCCGTTTCTAAGCCAAAGAGCCGGCGTTTGTCCAAGGACAAGCTTCCGTGGTCATGTGGCCGGCATGACTATATGCCAAGGCGCACGGAACGCTGTTACCTTCCCACCGAAGTGGTACCTCTCTCTGCTCACATTCTTACGTGCTTTCAAACTGCTAGGTAGGCAGGAGCTGGGACAAGCAACGGGAGCTCACTCTGTTGCGCGGTCTCGAACTGCCAACCTTCCGGTCAACAAGCTCGCAGCTCAACGGTTTAACCCGCTACGCCACCACGTCCCCAGGGGAACATTAAACAAACCCCTTTTTTACCTTGTTGCAGCAAAACCACTGGCATTCCCCTATCTTTAAAAAGACATCCCCAGTATCCCCGGTTTCAGGTGTCCACGGTGGGGTCCAGAACGGAACCCCAGCAGATACTGGGGCACGCCTGTACATTAGACACCTCTGCTCTGCGTCTCAGAGACCTGGAATTCAAGAGCGTCAACTCAGTAGAAAACCTGCTTGCGAACAACAAGCAAAGCCAAGGGGAGGGCCAGCAGCAAACATGTGGACAACAAGCCCGGCTGTACTTTCCACGTATAATTATATGAGGCTTCTTAGAAACCCATTCCAGTTTCTTTTGCACAATTTGGTTTGTGTCTTTGCTCACAGTTTGCGGTCTGCTTCAGATTAGTTCTAACATCTGTGCCCTTTTTTTAGATCTTTGCCCCTGTTAAGAGGTTGGTTTCCATTCCAACGTTGCCGTTCAGCTGATTTTTCATCTGGAATTTCATCATGCTGGAGATCCTGGCAGTTCGTGGAGGTACTGAGGAAGGGAGAAAGAAAAAAAGAGACTGATGTTACAAACCCTACTGATAACTGGCGCTGGCGACATTAAATACAAGATCAATAAAATTTGTTATAAAACCGACCCTAACACTTTACGGGATTGTCCTTGCACTGCAAAGGGGAACTTTTCACAGCTTTACTAGAAGTGAAGACAGAGGCATTTCCAGGACCACACGACTCCTCTTCACTGGCTTCTGGTCCATTTTTGGACCCAGTTTAAAGTGTGGCTAATTACAAAGGAAGTCCAAAATGAAGTGAGACCAAGGTACAGTCAGGTCTTCTTTATATGTGAATTTGCTTATCTGTGAGGGGCAGAATTGCTACCTACCTCTTGTTATCTGTGCCTCTGTCCTGGTTATCCACTATGCAGAGACCTTTCGAAGGCTGAAGGGACCTTCAGAATGGCACCTGAAACCAACACTGGCCCTTTTAAAATGGTTGGCAGAAGCTTCCGCTGGACATTTTGAAGGTGGTCTGTGCTGGTCACGGGCACTGTTCTGAAGGTTCCTGCAGCCTCTGGAAGGTGTCTGCAGCATTCAGAGATCTTTGGGCACTTCCTGCTGCACTCTGCTGGCTTCCTGAGGGTCTCTGATTCTTTCAATGGCAGGTAAGGTACCCCTTGCACCTAGGATCAATGGTTAATTATCTGCAAATTTGCTATTCACTGGCATTTACAGGAACCTAACACCGCGTGGGACGTGGTGGCGCAGTGGGTTAAACAGCTGTTGCTGGGCTTTCCGACCGGAAGGTTGGGAGTTCAAGACTGCACGACCGAGTGAGCTCCCATTGCTTGTCCCAGCTCCTGCCAACCTAGCAGTTCGAAAACACCTAAATGCAAGTAGATAAATAGAGATCACTTCGGTGGGAAGGTAACGGCGTTCTGTGCGCTACGGCGTATAGTCATGCCGGCCACATGACCACGGAAGCTTGTCCTCTGACAAAACGCCGGCTCTACAAGCTTTGAAATGGAGATGAGCACACACACCCTACAGTCGGTCACGACTAGACCATTCAGTCGTGGGGAAACCTTTACCTTTAACCCTAGTGGATAACGAAAACTGACTGTATCTAAAGCAGGGGGCTCCAAACTCCAGCCTGCAGGCTGGATCCTGTGCATTGGTGGCTTGCAGCAAAGACCCCTGGGAGCTGTAGTAGGGGGTCTTTTGTGGCTTCTCCGATGGATTGCGAAGCATACAATAACCCAGCTAGTCTCAGCAAACTGCTATAATATAAAGAACATTCTTCTCCTGCCTTTGAGGTTGGGGATATGTCAAACTGCAGTGGGCATATTAAGTCCTTGAGCACTGAAGTCCTTGAGCATTGCTTTTGTGGTATATTCAATTAGATGTTGGGTGATCTGTAATGGAATAGCTGGGCTCCCCTCTGATACTTGCCTGGGGTGGAGCTCTGGTTGACTGGCGCTCTTGTTCCACTCCAGTTCTGGACATGATGACATCTAAATTCAGTCATGTTGCTACTTGACTGTGTTCCTGTGAACTGTTCTGAATAAATAGAACTGGTTTCCAAGCCTACCCGTCATCACTGAGTGCTGAGTCAAGGGCAGGATTTTAGACCATTATCGGTCTAAAGTGGAGGGAAGTGGAGGGAAGACTCTTTGCAAACCATTGTTTCTCCTGTAGTGCGCTGCATGCTTGCTGATTTGGATGAGGCCGGAGTGCACTATAGCAATACCTTGACTTTCATCCACTTGACTTTCACTGCCTTGCTCTTTCAGCCATTTTAAATTATAACCACCCTTCAAATTTTGAAGGGTGTCCATCTGCTTTCCTCTTTCATCCATAATTTTCGTTACGTTTATCTTCCTTTTCTTTTGGTTTATTTTGCACGTGTTATATAGTGATTTACCTTTTTCGCCGGCCCAAATACAAGCTGAATAAAGCTATGCTTTGACATTCATCCACAATCTGGTCCCTAACCAAACTGCAAAAGGCAGTATTGCTGTAGCAAAGTGTCCAAAGAGAGCAAAGTCTCTTAATTGGAACCACACGGACGAAAACCCAACAATAAGAGGGATGAAGCCGAGGTTTGGCTGAAGTTCTGACACTTGGCCACAGGCTCTCTCAAGGACTCCGAAAGAAGCAAATAAACATGCCTGGTCAGAGAAAGCCCAACAGCAGGATGTCTTCGCGTAGCTGCCTGGCTTCCCTTCAGAAAGAGGGACTCCACCACTTGCAGGGCAATAAATTATAGCACAGACAAGCAAGGAAACGGCTGCAGCAGCAAGCTCTGTCTACACTGTCCCATCTTCATTGTTGGGCTGAACTCAAAGTCTTGGTATTAACCTTTAAAGCGCCAAGCCATGGACTCCACCGACTGCCAACCCGAAGCATGGAACGTGCAGAGGGTGGTGGTGTGTCAGTTAACACACCACCACCCCCTCCTCCATGAACATGGGAAGAATATTATCTGCTTATGTGTAGTAGGTAGCATCAGAACTAACGGTGAATTTAAGACAGGCAACAGAGAACTCGGGGCTGTCTACCTGGCTCTACCCTCTCTTTTAGCTTTCTGCTAACCCTGTGTAGGCTGATAGTAACTAGCCCAGGCCAGCCAGTAACACTGTGGCTGAGCAAGGATCAGATCCAAGCCTTTTTCTTCGACAACCAAACACTAAGGATATAATGGTGACATCGGAAGTTAAGAGAGATGGGCTGCTGGACAAGATACCCAAATGCTTAGCACTGATGGCAGTGGCAACAACTACTTTCAGGGTATGCAGGGACTTCCATGGAGGATCCAGTGGAGTGCTTTACACCCCACAACTCCCAGGAACTTGGGGTCAGCACTTCCTTGCAAAAATGCCACTGCAAACACAACAGGGGTCTTGTTCTTTGGAAACGGTACATGCACAGATTGAATTTGGATTATGGCGTAGGGTAGTGACACTTACCATTGTGCCATGACTGTGGTTCTGATCTCCCAGGCATTCGGTAGTCAATTTTATGGTTTGTTTTGGCAGCAAAGTAATTTTTCCCTCTCACACAATACCAGAACCAGGGGACATCCACTAAAATTGAGTGCTGGGAGAGTGAGAACAGATAAAAGGAAATACTTTTTTACCCAGTGGGTAATTAATCTGTGGAACTCCTTGCCCCAGGAAGTGGTGATGGATCTGGCCTAGATGCTTTTAAAAGGGGACTGGACAGATTTCTGGAGGAAAAGTCCATCGCAGGCTACAGGCCATGATGGTTAGTGCAACCTCCTTACTTGAGAGGAAGGCTACCTCAGAGTGCCGGATGCAGGGGAGGGGCAACAAGATGCCTTTTGTATTCCCTGAGGCATCTGGTGGGCCACTGCGAGATGCAGGAAGCTAGACGAGATGGGCCTTTTGGTCTGATGTTCTTAATGGCTCCACTCTCTTTCATCAATGTTCAAAATTCAGGCAGCACATACATAACCCCAAACACAAGTCCACCTGCCAGCGCACACAGAGAGCAAGGCCTGCACTGTACAGTATGCATTCTGCTTCCTCACTGAAAATGCAAGAGAATCCTTGTGGTCAGATTTTCTAAAAATGTTCCCGGATATGCAGGACAGTCTGCAGGTACCTCAACATGTTCCTGTATGGCTGCAGTGGCTGCTTTAACACGGCATAATTTGTCTCTGTTCTCCTTGCCATTTTTCTGGTTTTCCACAGTACTGCTTTGGATTTGTAATTAACCCAATCCCATACCTTCAGCAGTTCCAGGGAAATAATTCTATTTATCTTGCCTCAAGCTGCACTGCTTTTTATAAATAGAATTATTAAATGGATGCAGCCAACCTTGTCTTAAAAAAAAGGAAGAGACACTACTGTGAAGAATAACGTGAGACTCTTATTCAGGGGGACGTGGTGGCGAAGGGGGATGTGGTGGCGCAGCGAGTTAATCCGCTGTTGCTGGGCTTTCGACCGCAAGGTTGGGAGTTCGAGACTGCGTGACTGAGTGAGCTCCCGTTGCTTGTCCCAGCTCCTGCCAACCTAGCAGTTCGAAAGCACCTAAAATGCAAGTAGATAAATAGGGACCACTTCGGTGGGAAGGTAACGGCGTTCTGTGGAGTCATGCCGGCCACATGACCACGGAAGCATGTCCTCGGACAAAAATGCCGGCTCTACAGGCTTTGAAACGGAGATGAGCATCGCCCCCTACAGTTGGTCATGACTAGACCATTCGGTCGTGGGGAAACCTTTACCTTATTCACTGAAATCTCACTCACAAATCTCTCTCCCAAAGACTGGGATGGAAACGAACGTGCATTTTTTATATAATGTATTGTTAGCCAGACTCAAAAGACTTCCATGAATGCATTTTTCTTTTCTTACTGTCTCATGTTTTTACACCGAAGATTGTAAACAGCAATAAAAACCCACAGTACTCAACCAAAAGATTATATAAAAGGGTTTATTAACAAATTACCTTCTCCTAAAAAAAAAAAAAAATTCTTCTTAGGTTCCTCATGAAGTCTCTTTTTCCGCGATCAGCAGTCTTCTTTCCATTGTCAATGAGCTATTTAACTGAAAAAAAAAATATATACGCACCAAGTAGAAAAATCGGAATCTAAAAGCTGAACTTTGCAGAAAAATCTGAACCAGGTACAGGAGCAATTCAAAGCATTATAGGAAAGTGGAGATTAGGGGTAGAAGGGAGGCACTAATGTTACACAGACATGAAATATAAGAAAGTGATGCCATTCTGCAGAATTACCTGGGTCTTCTATTACTTGCTGGATATTATACCTTTATACATCAGAAGAGCCAAAGTCACATGTTTATGTTTACACATGGCACATTTACAGAGTTTAAACTTCCTTGTCTGAGGAAATTTACTAGAAAATAGCAGGGTTTAAAACATTTCTGCAAAGGCATCACCCAACCTCCCCAAGCATATTTGAAAGGTTAATCATTTTATGGAAAAGCTTCTTTTGCCAATTTGGTAAGTGTTGTTTTTGCTCCAAGTCCATTATATGATTATGAGACTGATTACAGGGCACAGTGTACACAGCCACATTTTTTTTTTCTGGAAAGAAAACAAGAGTTATGGAAACAGTTGCCAAATGATGCTAGCCTCATAATTGTTTTTTTAAAAAATCAGCATCTGAAAACAAAAAAAGCTTGCCATTTTAAGTACACAAGTATTCCAGGCATTCAAAAAAAAAAAAAAGTGGCAAGACAACCGCAAAGGTTAAGGAATATGTTGGGGCAAACTACACAAGGGAGGCCTGCGTTGTTTTATACAATGCTGCAGCTTTGGGTAACGGCTGCCGCTTTTCCAAAAGGTTTGGCAGTGGGGTTCTGTTTAAAATGCACTTCATGACAACCATCGCAGGGTTAAAGCAACCATCACAGGGTTAAAGCATAATTTGTTCTGGCAGGACACTTAGGCAGCCTGTGGTGTGGCGAGTTTGGGATCATACACTTTTTAAACGTTGCTTTCTCTCATGCGGATGGACAGTCCACAATACACAGTCCACGATACGCAGTCCAGAACACATCCACTATAATGCGGACGGAGCTGACTTGGAACGGCAGAACCACCACATCCCGCTCCAGACTGTGATTCTTGCTGATCACCAGAAGAGGAACGCTGGACTGCCAATCTGAGTGTGGCTTCCACAGCACCGCAGTGACTCAGGCTTTCCCACTTGCACACATGGAAACGGGAAGCCGGGCTGTCCCCACGTCCACGCTGCGTCCAACAGCGCTCGCAATGCTCCGGCGCGGCTCGCTTCAGTCCGACAGCGATGGCGAGCGAATGGAGCGCCCGCTGGCCGGGCTGTTGGAGAAGGTGAAGGGCTCTTTCTCCTTCTCCTTGCTGTCGTGCTTGTGCTTGTGCTTATGCTTGTGTTTGTGCTTCTTCTTCTTCTTCTTGTGCTCGTGGTGGTGGTGGTGGTGGTGCTCGCTGTGCTTGGAGGAGCTGGACTCCTTTGGGAAACCAGGCATGGGGGGTGCGGACACCGGCAGCATGTTGAGCTCCAGCAAAGGCTGCTCTTTACCTGGAAGAGGAAGACAGGGAGAAGTTCAGGTTTGTGGCAATGCAACATGCAGAATTTTCAGAGCAAGCGTGGCTTCAAACATTATGAGTACAGGGAGTCAAGCAATAGCTAGGGGTGGTTTTTTTTTTTTTGAAGATGGCTTTTTGGGCTTTAATAACTGCCTTCTGGCGGTTAAAATATCTGAATAAAAACACAAAACACCACATTTTGGTGTTTAAGACGTTTTCCAAAAATTAAAATAAGACTACTGTTCCAATCTCGGTCAATCCTCCAGGAAGTCAAGCCTGATTGCTCCCTAGAAGGACAAATCCTGAAGCTGAAGCTCAAGTACTTTGGCCACCTCATGAGAAGAGAGGACTCTTTAGAAAAGACCCTCAGGCTGGGAAAGATGGAAGGCAAAAGGAGAAGGGGGCGGCAGAGGATGAGATGGTTAGATAGTGTCACTGAAGCAATGAGCATGAAATTGGGTGAACTCCGGAAGCTAGTGGAGGACAGAGAGGCCTGGCCTGCTGTGGTCCATGGGGTCACGAAGAGTCGGACACGACTTAGCGACTGAACAACAACACTGTTCCAATTAGAAATCATACTGTGTCTGCATCTGCTGACACTGTATCACATATATGCAGCCACATATATACTTTGGCATGCAGCCAAAGGAGAGCACCACACTGGGAAGGCTACATCTGGGGCTGAGGATTGGTGGATCACAAAAATACTGTATATTTGTCAAAACACCATTGAAAAAATGGTCGTCTAGACTAGCCTGCTCATGTAAGCCACCTTGGCCATTTGTTTTGGCATGGGAAAAGTGGGGTAAAAATTCTTCAAATGAATAATAAATAATATATCATCTATTTAGTTCATGATATAGCATTTTAAAGCATTTAAAATTAATAAAAATGAGAACTTGGAATGAGAATGTAGAAGAAAAACACATAACTCAATTTGCTATTTTAATCAAGAAATTTTGGAAAAAAATATCACAAAAAAAACCGCACCCCTAGCAATAGCACATCGCACAAATATGGTGATCCATATATATCATTTTTTAGTTCTGTAAACCTCCACTATAAGTTTAGCATTTTATTTATTTTTGTTTTATAAATTAAAAGATTTCAAAATTTGGGGGATGTCTTCGCACATCACACAGCTTTTGAGTATGAGATGCACGATTGCTGTACCACTCACAATGACAATCAGAACTCACAAGGGTCCTAAAAACCAAATCTTGATTTCTCATCAACATGGTTTTGTCAGAAGAGCTGGTGTAGGATAGTGGCTAAGAGAGTGAACCAATCACAACCGGTTCAGATCTCACCTCTGAGAGCTCACACCAAGTGGCCTTAGGCAAGCCACCCCCTCTCAGCCTCGGCTGCTAATGAAGATATGAGCATTTACTACAGGGTTGTTTCATGGACTACATCAGAATAATGCATGCAAAGTGTTTTGAACTCTCAAAACCACTATACAAGTATTGGCAGCGCAAGTCCCATGTGCTGGCTCCCGAGTGTTGCGAATGTGTTGGAAAGCACTTTCACAGCTCCTTGGGAGCAGGTTGGGCCACTGCATGGATTTGTCCAAGTTTTTGAGACAGATAAACAAGGAAGCCGCCTTGAGCAGGCAGGCAGGCAGGCACACACAAACAAACACACTTTTGGATTAAAAAGAACTCATCACTCCACCCAACAAAGCAAAATAATTCATCCCATATTTTAGCTGAATCAAATTTTTGATGTCATAAAATGTCTTATGAAATACATAAGCTCAGGCTGTGATCCACTTGCAGCAGGGGGAAACAGAGTACCTCTACATGTCCTTGTTCCTGCTTAATACATGGAGCACATTATCAAGCCATTGCTTTGGTAGTGACCAGCAATGACATCCAAAGGTGGTATGAAGAGACCAAGCTGTTGAGGGCTTAATTGTGGCCTTCCAGGAATCCTGCATCTATTGCCTATTTGTCTCTTTACCGTCTCTTTAACATGCTGGTTTTTCTTGCCTTGTTCTATTCCCAGTCAAGCCTCTGACCACATGATTACAGCTTCCACGTTACAAGCTTACGCTGTAACGATGAAGCTGTCATCCACAATTCATGGCATGAACATAAAAAGTGCACCCCTGATGATTTGGGCACACACATCTAACACATGCTAAACCATACCAGATTTCAGAGCCATTTCAAAACACAAGTTTAGAAACCAGATGAAAAAAGTAGAACATGAACTTCACTGTCTATAGAAATGGAGAACATTGTGGTGTCAGACAGCAGGCAATCAAAGCAAAACAAAGAACAAGTTTAAACTCTGCATAGACTTTCAGTTATCAAAATAAAAATTGCAGAAACACTTATTTGGCTTTTTGAAGTTCCTAAATAATTAAACTTAAATTATAGAAAGTAAATCAGAAGTCAATCTTCAAGATCTTTCTGACTACTGGGGGAGGGAAGAATGGGACCCTTTTAAGGCTTTCGTCAGACAAAAGTGAAATTCAATAAGCTTCGAAGTCTAAGACTGGGGTTGACAGCTTTGCTTGCTACCTTGGCCTTTAAAAAATCCTCCACTAATCAAGAACCCTTATTTCACCAATACCCCAACAATATTTATAAACTATATAACACAAAACATTTACAATATTTATATACTGCTTTTCAACTACAAATGCCAAAATAAGGCCAAAATCCCCTCCCCCAATTGGTTAATATTTATGTCTTATCGCACACAACAGTGTTATTCAAACTGTGGGTCGGGATCCTCTTGTTGGGTCGCAACCTGATGTCAGGTGGGTCGCGGAAAGCTGGGAGAAGCCATCTTGGAAACTGCAGACCTTATTCTTGTTATATATTCCTTTTGTGGGTGTTAACAGTTTGAATTTTCAAGTGACGGTTTTTTTAAATTTTGTTTTTAGTTCATACTTTTACATCATATTTTGTCATCATCTTGCTTTCTGTCAGGAATATTTCATGATTGATTGATTGTTGCAGTCCAAGAATGCCAGTTTGCATTTCAGGAGTGTCATTGGATAAAGTTACAATGACAGCACTTCCTGCTTGATGATGTCACTTCCTGCCACAACATCATTTCCAGTGGGTCCCGACAGAAGTGCCTGTCTAAAAATGTCCTGGTCTAAAAAGTTTGAATACCACTGAAATAGAGGCATCAAAATCTAGCTATGGTTACTTTCTTTCCAGCAGAGCATTAACTCCCCATACAGGATTGCATCCATTTGTTCCAGAAAGTACCAAATACGCATGGAAATGGCATGAGTTCTGATACAACACCAAACCTTCTCCACCTGCCCATACCTCATGTGCAGCAACTGCAAACTTCTAATCCTTGTTTGGGGCAAACCAAAGTTGGCCAGTTCAACCAAACTGCTGTTTGTCACAAACAAGGATTGGGTGTTTCTGTCAAATGCAAAGGACGGAGGAAGCCTGATATAAAAGCTGACTGGAGCTTGTTCATGGAATGCTGATATGAAAAAAGTATGGAATGGTTTGGCGTCATATTTGAGTGAACTGCCTGTGTCAAGATTCAGTTCAAACCGATGAGACCAGACATCTTTGAGCCGGACCAGCATAACTGATTCCGAGCACTTTTCTGAACACGGAAATATCAATATGAATATGAGATTGCTGGCATTTGCTCCTCAGAACACTTTTCTGTCAAAATTCTCTGCTAGCTTAGCTGCTGAGGAAACACCCAGTGATTAACATACTCCTCACAAATGGCTACAATTCCTTTACGTTCACATCATGAATAGAATATTTTCCCTCCAATCGCTTATTTTATTTATTCTGCTTATTTATTTATTCTTATTTTATTTATTCTGCTACATAAAGCACTTTGTGAACGTTTTTGTTGAAAAGTAAAATGTTTTAATGACAATCAAAAAATGCTAAAATTATTCCATCCACTTGTTTCTTTGCATCCTACTTTTCAACTTGCACAAATAGTCCCACTTTCTCCCCCACAGTTCTCTCTGTGATGAATAACCTGCTCAGAGGAATTCCGTCCCATTGTCTGAATGCACGGAGAAGGTACGCCCCGCTGCCCTCAAGGGTGCTGCGCTCTTCGAATGATGCAGGGAGCGGGAGACTAAACCGGGACTTCTCCGTAACTGCCTGATACAGCCACAGAGGGTGAGGTCGTGGAGTTTGCTTCTGAAGCGATTGCTAATACTCCTTGGAACAGAACACGCGTTATACTAGCCAATTCACTTGGCGCGGTCCTCGGCCTTTGGATGCACGGAGGCCAATGTCATTATTAGCTTCTCTGCAGAACAGATGTTTAACATCAGCAGGGGGCTGAGTCCCTGTGGAGGAGGCCAACTGCTTCTCATAGACATCACACTGAAGGCCACTACAACACCAATACCTAGAAAAGTAGAAGACCACCCAAGGCCCACCCCAGTTGGGCCAACACCAGAATCCTCCAGTTCCAGTCTGACCCAACATGGGTCTCTGCCAAGTGTAGCGCCACTGCCCACTACCCAGCAGCTGTTGGGGGGACGACCCAGTGCAGGGCTTTGCACTCGGGGCCTCCACAGCAATTTGGTGCTGGCACCAGAGACGGCTCTGGAGTCTGCCTCACTGTCTGTTACCACTTGTCCTAATTTGGGCCTCATAAATACTGTTCTTCCTTCCACTGGCCTCCCAGTCCTAAATCAGTTCTGCAATAAAATGTCTGGCTTTCCATGCACATCAAGAGGCAACATCAACCCTAAACAAAGAGTAGTTTTCAACATTGAAGCATCTCCTTCTAGCAAGCCTGCTTCACTATATTTACTGTCAATCAATACCATTATATTCAGTTATCCTCAAATCCTTGTTCCAAAGTGTAACCCAGATTTAAGTTTATGTAGTAGCATTTGCCCACATTTCTTCCCTCCTGCTGATGTTCTACAGTTATAGACTGTAGACTTCTTGGGTACAGGGACCTATCCAATTTTTGTGTACGTAAGTCTGCAAATTGCAATGTACACGGACCGCACACTATTAAAAAAAAACCTATACTTAGTTTAGGTCATTGTGATACAGTGGATAAAGTAAGATGTAACTACCGTATGAAGTAAATACTGTACTACTAAATCTTCCAAGTAACTATTCTCAAGAAAACAAGCTTCTTTATAGTCGTATATGCAATGTGATGTATAAACCACTTCATAATCTGCAATGGAAGTTGAAAGTAGTCTAAAATGCAAGATGAGAATACAGTCTGGACTTTGGATTCCTTTGATCCCTGCAAGGCAGAGGCTAGAACACTCCCTACTGTTTTTGAAGGTTTAAGAGCAAATAAAATCTGTTTTTCATATTAGAAGTCAAATCCTGAATGACCTCAGAAGCTTAAAAAGGTCTGTACTGATTCCTTCAAAGCTACTGTACTTAGGTCACAGAGCTACAATTAACAGGCTAACAGCACACTGGACAAAGACAAAGTAGTGTTAGTTTGTGCTTTCTGAAGTATCAGAAGCTGCCTCTTGAACAGAAAAGCTTGACTGTTGTGCTTGTGAAACCTTATGTTCAGCGGTGTCATGCAGCCGGAACGCTGGGCGGGAGGAACGGGTGAGCGGCAGCCCGCCCGTTGCGTTCCGGTCCATTTCGCCGTCTTCCCTGCCCCCGCGGCAAAACGGACCGGAACGCAACGGGCGGGCTGCCACTCACCCGTTCCTTCCGCCCAGCGTTCCGGCTGCATGACGCCGCTGCTTATGTTGTGTGTTTTTAAACTAAGTGGCTCACAAAAACTTCTATGTACACAGAATTAAGAACTTCAGTGCTGGTCACATGCTTTGATTTATACGATTCCCATTTCCATTAAGTGATGATAGAACTGATACAGCTTGAAAATGGATTATACCAACATCAACACCCCCCAAAAAACCCACCTTAAACCCTGCCCAATTCTTCTGAAAGTCACACATAGGGCACGATGAAAGGTTTGTATATACAACAGAATTGCCTTTTCAGGCATCCCAGCAATTCTATACTCATTTGCTTATTATCGGGTTCCCCTTAATGACTGTGCTTACGATCAGAACCACCCAGACTGCTGCTCAGCCCTTCCCCTCATGAATACATAGTTGTGTTGTCAAAACATAGGCAAAGAATATGCAGGAAGAGAAACTATAAGCAATTTTTTTAAAAAAGCTGGAAAAGGTTCAGATAAAACTTGAGAACCACAGAAATGCATGTCTAAATCAACCCCAAAGGCTTGCCTAATCCAGCACATCATTGCAAAACCATGACTTGGTGCTATGAGACCAGTCTCTGGAAAAGCCACTGGCTGGGTGCACTCTCTCTTCCTTGCACACATGGCGATTTGCAATTTCTGGTTATAGTTTGTGGCAAAACACAGTTTACCACAAACCAGGGTCAGGGTTCATTCATTTACTGTCAAACATATTCTGCATGAACAGGTTGGGCTTCTCCGCAACTGAAGTTCTTCAAGGCGACATCTATGCCAGTTGGACTAATGCGATTCTGCATTTGCACAGAGATGCCTTCAGAAACTTCTAGAACTCCAGCCAATAATCCATGCTCCCCCACATGAGATGGGGCACACCAGCACAAATGACTAGAGGACATGGTTATCACCCTTCTGCTGAGTACCTTCTAACCACTAGAGTATGCCACAAGGAAAAAAAAAAGTATGCCACAAGGATGGGAAGGTGATCACTAAATAGACTTCAACTACAAGTAAGCAGCAGTTAAACAGCATGTTTTTCTCTTCTGTGGTATCTGTATATTCACATTTATGGGATATTGGCAACCTTGCTTAACTGGAGGAGGGTGCAGATTGATCATGCAAAGTGTCTCTGAAGAACAGTTCTCCCAAAACAAAGCATTAGCTGAAATAGACATCCACAGCACAATTATTTTTTAAATGGTACAGCAACTTATACATACCCCAACACCCTCTCATTCCTCAGATGTGCTTTTACAAATGATGAGAAAATCTCCTGAACTACTTGTCTCATGTAACTCTATCTACAAACATGGTGGGGAGGTCTGATCCCACTGAAGAGGCCCAAATTCCATGTGTAACTCTGGTCAGCAATTAATATCTTCCATTAGTTGTCCAGTGCATGTGTAGTTTTGTTTTTGTCAAGGCCACATTTTGTGGTACTAACTTCCATGTGAGTTATGCATTGTACAACAAAAATTATGTACTTATCAGGCCATCAGTGAAGCTATGGCACATCGGTTTCTGCAGTCCTCTGTAATTAAGGAAGCAATGCTTGGAACCAAACATCACGCCCACCCTCTGCTGTTAGATCAGGTACCCATTTGTGATGGAGAGGAAGGCAGTTAATCTATACAAGTGCATACAAAGGAAGATGAACACAAAAAGTCTGAGCTACTCAGCCAATGAGCCTCCAAAGAGCAAAGCTTTCAGGGAAGAATGGCACTTGTGTTTTTTAAAAAGCGAAAAGCACAAGGTCACTTTTGGAGGCATTACCATGCAGTATTCAGAGAATGAGCATTCAGAACACACATGAGCCCAGAATAGTTTCTTCGCCTGCTGTAGGTTTTACATGAATCTCAGCCAACTGGCCTAACTCCACTGATTTGCACTGCATCTATTTTACATCCCAGCATACATGACAGAGGACCATATGGAGCCTGCAGCTGCTGATACAATAGTCCCTGAAGTAACATCTGCTAACTATCTGGCCCACTCCTCCCACAGCATCTCTTGTTTACAACTTTATACCCTCCTCCCCGTCATAAGGGTATAACAAGAATAGCACAAAACAAGTATTAGGGAACACTAGTAAAAGTGCTATAAATACCAACTGTATTCTTGGCTCATCTTAGTATTGGAAGTTTTACTGTATATCTCAATCTGATGTGACTCTTCATAATTTATCATCGAAAGTACTAGTATTCCAACTCTGCTTATTCCAACTTGCCTCAATTATCTGTCTTAATGGTTCTCAAGCTGTAGGGTTGTCCCTTCTCCTTGAGGCACACCCTGTACTCGAAGGAAGAGGGTCCAGTGAAGATCTAGGTAGAGAAATGACTCTTAAAGCACAAGCCTAATCTGGAGTTAGGCCGGCACAGTTAGGCCAGAAAAGTTTGGCTGGCACAAGGAAAACTGTAAAGTATGTTTGGACCACTCTCAGAGTCAGAGAGGCCAGCACACAGATCTGCGCCATCCTCCATGACTCCGAGAGTGGACCAAAAGCGCCATATGGTGGCCCTGGTGCCAGCCAAACTGTGCTGGCCTAACTCCAGGTTAGAACTGCACCCTCAGGCAGGTACAGCTTTTCTCCTCCACCTGACAATACCCTGAGTTAAAGTTATCCCGGGCACTAAGACAGATAATAAGCTCAGGATGCTCAATGATGCATGTGAGACTTGTGGGATGACTAGAATTGACCGTTCCTCCATAATTCCAATATGATTTTGAAAGATCTTCTAATGCTCCTATGTCTATAAGCTGAGGAGGGAATCAGAGATATCTATTGTACCCTCTTGTTAATGCAAATGCTGAATTAGAACCGCAAACCAGTGCTGCTCACATGCAGCTGCAAACTGAATGCACGCAACTGTGTGCCGAGACCTCTGTATCTGACTTGTAGAACAGATGAATATAAGAACATAAGAAAAAGCCTTGCTGGATCAGGCCAAGGCCCATCTAGTCCAGCTTTCTGTATCTCACAGAGGCCCACCAGGTGCCCCAGGGAGGCATGAGACAACAAGATGCATGGATACCGTTGCCACTCCCTTGCACCCGGTACTCTGAAGTAGCCTACCACCAATGTAAGGAGGTTGCACAATGTAAGGAGATGGTTGGAGTTCAAACAAAGAGTATTTATATACCACTTTTGAACAAGATGTTCACAAAATGGTCCACAAGCAAACAAAACCAAAAAACCAAAAATGTTAAATGGCTGGGTTGAGTTGGGGGAGAAAATAAAGCCAGTTTTAAAAGGGGGGGGTCCAAGGTCAAAATGTTGGAGAAACACTGTTCTGAGTTCAAAATATTGAATATTCTATCAAACATCATTACAAGTCATGTAAACGCCAGAATTGTTGGGGAAAGATACATGTTGCAGTAACTCAGGCAGCACTCCCCACCCCACAGCCTAGAAGGGAATGGGAATAAGCATTGAGGGACCTGCTTTGGACTGCAGGAAGTCCACAGTGGGTGGATGTGGAAGACCAAATCCCTCCCCAGTCATCAAGGAGAAAGTCAGTGTTTAAGCCCAAAATTTATATTGTTACCTGCCCTCAGTCATTTGGATAAGAAACCAAAAATACATTCAAAATGTATCATGGCCCCAAGGGCACAGCTCAATTCACATCACTGAGTAAGTAGCTCCAAACCTAGAGAATGAATGGATCACTTCTGGGGTCGGGACAAACCTAACCTGACTGTAAGATACAAACGTCTGCATACTAAAGCACAGGCTTCCAGGTACAAGAACTGAGCCTAGGAATTCTCTTGAAGGATAATTCAGCTTTCTCTGTAAGGCACCGCAAAAAACACCAGCATAGAACATTAGGGGAAGAAATGGAAGCAGTGTCAGAGTTTATTTTCCTGGGCTCCAAGATCACCGCAGATGGTGACTGCAGCCATGAAATTAAAAGACGTTTGCTTCTTGGGAGGAAAGCTATGGCGAACCTAGACAACTTAATAAAAAGCAGAGACATCACCCTGCCAAAAAAGGTTCGCATAGTCAAAGCTATGGTTTCCCCAGTAGTCATGTATGGCTGTGAGAGCTGGACCATAAGAAAGGCAGAGCGCCAAAGAATAGATGCTTTCGAATTATGGTGTTGGAGAAGACTCTTGAGAGTCCCCTGGACTGCAAGGAGATCCAATCGGTCCATTCTACAGGAAGTCAAGCCTGATTGCTCCCCGGAAGGACAAATCCTGAAGCTGAAGCTCAAATACTTTGGCCACCTCATGAGAAGAGAGGACTCTTTAGAAAACACCCTTATGCTGGGAAAGATTGAAGGCAAAAGGAGAAGGGGGCGGCAGAGGATGAGATGGTTAGACAGTGTCACCGAAGCAATGAACATGAAATTGGGCGAACTCCGGAAGCTAGTGGAGGACATGGAGGCCTGGTGTGCTGTGGTCCATGGGGTCGCGAAGAGTCGAACACGACTTAGCGACTGAACAACAATAGACCATTTGACTTGCCCTCTCTGTGTTTAAACATCTGCTTGCTACTTCCAATAAAAGCTTGCTCATATAGCTCTGCAACTTTTCTGACCTTCCCATTTTGGGAAGCAAATGTGGGAAAAGCCAGGACAGCCTTGCCACCCTGCCTCAGTTTGGGATTTTTGTTTTTGGTTGAATGTGTGGCTTGTGAACCTTTAAGTTACGCTGCCTGCTACGTCAGGCAGGTTCTCCTGTTCAAATCAAGAGCCCAGAGGTTGCAAACGGTTTGAGACTTAAAATGGCTACCATGTCATAAGAGACTGAAACAAGCTAGTTAATGTGTGGACTCCAAATATCAGTAACAAAGGAAGCCCTGTCAAAGTAGGGAAGCTGTTTTTAAGATTTCCCAGAAGGAAAGTGCCAAGTACTCCCTGCAAAATAAAACAATAATAATTAAAAAGAGGGCCAGTGGAGACAGTACAAGAGTATGTTAGAAAATTGGCTTAAGAACAGGAAAAACACTAGTCATAGCTGGAAACCGGTCAAATCTCGAAAGGCATATGCATTTCAGAGGCCACTTTTGGGTCTTCACAACTAAGCTCACACCACTACACATTGCCCAATGAGCTGCTCTCCTTGCTGTTAACCTATCAAATTATGAACCTGAATGAAGAGACATTCATTGTAAAACACCTTCACAATCAAGCACCTTGGGAGACTGAATTTCAAATTTGATCTTGATCACAGACCCACTGAGTGGCCTCTTCCACCCAGGCTCCAAAAATTTGTAAAATCAGATAATTCACAGCACTGTTCTGAGAATTACTGAGATAAGGCCCTCTGTAGATAGGGAGTGCTAAAGGAGCTTTAAACCAGAGCTACGTTTTAATAGATTATAAGAATTTATCTTCTAAATCAGTTACATTTTCCTATGGGTTTCTGCTGACTTTCAGAGCGCAATCCTAACCTAGAGTTCAGCTGGCACAGGTTAGGCCAGCAAAGTTTGGCAGGCACAAGGGCCACCGTAAAGAATGTTTGGACCACTCTCGAAGGCAGAGAGGCCAGCATACAGTCGTGAACCATCTTCCCTGACACCGAGAGTGGTCCAAACGCACTTTACGGTGGCCCTTGTGCCAGCCAAACTTTGCCGGCCTCACTCTAGGTGTGCCCTTAAAATCTCATCTAATTTTAAATCATTTGTGTGGGATGTTTTTTTTTTTTACACACTACAAAACATAAATTACAACTATAGTTATGTAAAAAAGTAACAGGGCAGATACACAAATCACAGTCACTCAAATGACTGAACCCCTCCTATAGAAAACAATGTACCGCAGCACAAATGCTTTACTAGACAAATACCATTATATTGTTTTCAATAAAAGCCAGGAGCAATGTTCCTACATGAATGTCATCCAATTCCTTAACTTTGAGCTACTGCTGTAAAAAACCTACTCCTTACCACAGATATTCTAACTTCCCACAAATGAAGGAATGTGGAGTGGGTCCTATTCAGATGACCATAAATTACTGGGGTGGGGAAAAGAAAACTTATAGAAGGGAAGCAGTCGTAATAGTGACACTGACCACACATAATCCATCCACACTATTTGCTTAAGAAATCAAAAAAAGCTCTTAGCGTCTTAACTAGGGCTGGATCTCTAGCAAGACGGCGTTTGAGAATGAAATCATTAAGGATCACACAGAGAAGGAGCATAAAGCTTATGAGCGACACTCTGGCCAGAGCTTTCCCCTGGTTTAACCAACCTGGTGTTGATGGTCTTTCCAGCATGGTCAAATGATGGTGGATAAAAGCTTGACTGTCATGAACAGTGTCCATGTCAATTTCTTCCTCTTCTTGAGAGTTCGAAAACTGTAATGCCAAGACAAAGACATTTAGCAAGGGCTAATTAAACTGCTTTGCTGTTTAAGTAGCCCTTTTAAAATGTTGAAGGGCTAGTTAAAAAGCATGCTGGTTTTTTTCTCTGAAGTAGAAAGACGTTTTACTCTTTATTCAAAAGACAACACAAAAAACACTTACGCTACCAAAATTCACCACAGATGGTGACCGCAGCCATGAAATTAAAAGACGTTTACTTCTTGGGAGGAAAGCTATGGTGAACTTAGACAACTTAATAAAAAGCCGAGACATCACCCTGCCAAAAAAGGTTCGCATAGTCAAAGCGATGGTTTTCCCAGTAGCCATGTGAGAGCTGGACCATAAGAAAGGCAGAGCACCGAAGAATAGATGCTTTCAAATTATGGTGTTGGAGAAGACGCTCCCCTGGACTGCAAGGAGATCCAGTCGGTCAATCCTCCAGGAAGTCAAGCCTGATTGCTCCCTGGAAGGACAAATGCTGAAGCTGAAGCTCAAGTACTGTACTTTGGCCACCTCATGAGAAGAGAGGACTCTTTAGAAAAGACCCTCATGCTGGGAAAGATGGAAGGCAAAAGGAGAAGGGGGCGGCAGAGGATGAGATGGTTAGACAGTGTCACCAAAGCAATGAACATGAAATTGGGCAAACTCCGGAAGCTAGTGGAGGACAGGGAGGCCTGGCGTGCTGTGGTCCATGGGGCTGCAAAGAGTCGGACATGACTTAGCGACTGAACAACAACAACAACGCAAAATTTAACAGCCCACTTCTGTGCAGAGTTGGGCACCTCTACGCCCAATGAAACCCATGGGCTTGTACATGTTCTGCCCAGGAGTGGGCTACACCTAAAGCTTCATTTAGGTTCTTAGGATGGCCAAACAAAGCGCTCTAATGGGCTCCAGCACCTGCACTGCAGCCAGGTATTGTAAATGTGCCATAAAGCACATTTATAGCATCTGGACAGGATGGAGTCGGAGCTGTGCTGGCACCATTCGGCACTGGCTTTCAGTGCTGCAAGGACAGCTGGTTGGCGCTCTTCCCCCACCAGCCAGCAGTGAGTATTCTCAGAGCGGGGCAGGGAGTGGATGGAAATGGGTGTGGGGAAGGGGGGATCAGACCCGGGAGGGGGGCAGAGACGGCGGCAACCTCTGCCATTGTATTCTGTCCTCCTTCCTGGACCAGGCAGCCAGACATGGGCCTTCTTAACTCTGGGCATATTCAATAGGAGGCGCAGATCCAAGGAGACCCACTGGCACTGCACTGGCATTACCGGGTAAGGGAGCACTGGCAAATGCTCCCTTACCCCAAGGAGATCGCTGGCAGTATCTCGGCACCCTTCAGGATCTAGCGGTTGCCATTTCGGAACTGCTGGAACCACGGGCACTGGGAAGCTCAGGATTGGACTGCTAGTTTAATAACTTTGTTCCCTAAAGGATAAAAATCTAAGAGGGGTGGTTCATGGTATTTCTTAAGTTATACTTATTACAATGAGAAAGAATAGAGATCATGAACCCCCAGGGAGCGGGCACTCAACAACCATCACTGTAAGGAGGCAAGGAAATATTAGCATCTGGACACAACCACATCAACTGTTAGGGCAGTGGTTCTCATACCTTTTAACACTGAGACCCACTTTTTAGAATGGGTCATTAGGGTCTTTTACCAAACAGACACAAAAATAGACTGGAGATATCATCAGAGGCTTAAGACTGGGGATGATTGGTCACGAACTACTTTGGGCAGCCTCTGCAATCATCCAAAGCAGACAGCCTGCCATTCACTTACTCGTATTCTGAGTTTGACTTTACTATCTTCATTCTTCTCTAGTATCTGGCCTGGTTCTAGCGGGGATCCAAGAGGTGTATCAGCCTTCCTCTTCAACCCTTGCTGATGAGGAGGGGGGATGGCTGCTGCTTCCTTAACAAGATGATCATCCTCCTGAAGTAGTAATGAAAAAGCCCCAGATTTGAAATCTTTTCATCCAAGACAGACCAAAAACATCGTCAAGACTAATAGTGGTGAAACATGACAGCAATAAGAGTATCTGGGAACACAAGACAATTCTGATAGCAGCCCTGGAAGTTTCAGTTGCAGGCATAGTACCACTGGAAAGCAAAATTTAGGAGGGAATACATTCACTATTATCACGATTAAATAGAATGTAAAAATTTGTCGCTCTTCAGATTGCTCATATAAACTAATACATTCTCAAAGATCAGCACTTAAATAATGACCATTAATACATTCTCAAACAATGACCAGAACTGTTAACAAAAATCAAAAAGCTAGCTGTGTACCTAAAAAAAACCTTGGACTTTATAAAAAAAACATGAATTATACAACTCAACATGTTGACAACCACAATTTCAATGCAGCCTTTTCTTCAGGCTGTATTTTTTTTTTTCATTAGCAAAATTTTAAAAAAGAAAACCGTTACAATCTTGGGTAAGACTTTTAAAGGGCATACCCATTTTTTTTTTTTTTACGATAGCCTACACACCACTCACCTATGGGTTAAAGTTTGCTATTTAGACAGATGCTGCTGTAACATTACTTCTAAGAAACAAGGACAAGCATTAGTTTTTATGAGGAGGGTGGATGATGAAAAGTGCCTGGCTTGATAAATATGATTTTTGAGCTCAGAAAAACAATAGTGCGTGTATTAGCCAAAGTGGAACCAGAACAGATTCAGTCTGGCATTGCAACTGGCAGCAGCAGAAGCAAGGTCAGCAGAATGAGGGAAGGACAGGGAGCAAAACCTGAACACGGAACACTGAACACTGCTCCGACAGTGACCTGTGCAGAATTCTAAGGAGGGCTGTGTAAGAACAAGGAACTGCTTACTGCGCTTTGGAAGCCAACGATTGGACCCAGATTGTTTGGATTGTTCACTGGTTCCGGACCACTCGCCCCTGACTCGGGGATGATGGTTGGATTCAGCACAGCCTTCTTTTCTTTTAGGTTAAGGACCAGCCCAAGCTCTGGCAGCGGCAAGCAGGAAGGTCTGCTGAGGCCGAACAGCGTAAAGTACAGGTCAACGGCACCACACCGCAGCCTCCAGTCATGGGATGTACCTAAAAAGCAAGGGGAGAGAACAGGTTTTCAATCACACACTGCCAAGCGGCATACTTGTAAAGCCAGTTATGCTGCAATCAAGACAGGGTATATGCCACAATTCTGTAGAAGCAGAAAAAGGATGTGTTCTTTTGACTTATGCCAGTGGCATTCAAACTTTTTAGACCAGGACCCACTTTTTAGAATGGCACTTGTGTGAGGACCCACCAGAAGGGATGTCATTAATTATAAGGGCAGGAAGTGACATCATAAAGCAGGAAGTGCTGTTACTGTAACATAATATAATGATACTCCTGAAATGCAAATTGACATTCTTGGACTGCAGCAATTGTACAGCCATGAAACATCCCTGATAGAAAGCAAGATAAGGACAAAATATGATGTAAAGGCACTGAACTAAAACCAATTAAAAAAGATCTCACTTGAAAATTCAAACTGTTAACACTCACAAAAGGAATAGGACAAGAGTAAGGTCTGCAGTTTCCAAGATGACTGCTCCCAGCTTTCCATGACCCACCTGACATCAGGTTGCCTGGGTCCCAATCCACAGTTTGAATAACACTGATCTATGCCTTTCCTTATGACTAGGCAAAAACCGGCATGGTGCTATACAATTATGCAACTGCATACTGTATTTTATATGGTTTAGGACTGGGAAGGAACTTTTGTCACATTCTGAAAAGCAATATATATATTAAGCCATCTATGCTGCTTTTCAAATTTCTTATGTGAATCCCTTGATTTCTGGAAGAAAGGTTCATAAGAACGTAAGAAGAGCCCTGCTGGATCAGGCCAAGATCCACAGTTCAGCGTCCTGTATCTCACAGTGGCCCACCAGATGCCTCAGGTTGCACACAAGACGCCTCCATCTTGTTGCCACTTCCCAAAGGTTACAGGCCACGATGGGTATGTGCAACCTCCTGGTTCTAGAATGCCAAATGCGAGGGAGTGGCAATAGGATACAGGTGAGATACAGGAAGCTGGATTAGAAGGGCTTGATTCAGCAGGGCTCTTCCTGTATCCTTATGATTGACATATAGTCCAAATTAATCTGGCCATATTTACAAATACCACAACTTCACCTACTGTACTTCTGACTTAGGAGCCTCTTTTCACTTCCAAAAACCGAATTCAATTGGATTCTACCCACTAAAATCACACAATACGAGGACTTGAATACTTTTCCTTCCACACTTAATAAGATATTGAACAAAACATGTTTAACTGGACACAAAACTATTGCTAGTACCTCTTGGCTCCCATTACACTCTCATAACTAAAATCCTCTTTAGAATTCTCACACTCCCAACTCTGTTCTGAATACACTGAGTTAGTCTAACAACCCAGTCCTACCTAAATCACTGTGTGATGGGGCAGTGGCACTGGCACGGCTAGCACTATCCCACAGGGAAATTTCAGCTCCTGGAGGTCTCTTTAGGGACATTTGTCCCTTCGTAGCAGGGTAAGACCAAGCAGCCACTATGAGTCAACTCAGACCTGTGCCAGCTCAATTGCTGGCGGAAGTCTGCATTGACCCAGGTAGGCAGATTAGACCCAGGAAAAGGGAAACGGGATTTGGCACGTGCCGCTGCTGATCCTACTCCCTCCCAGGGCTGATCCGCCCTCCTCCCAGCCCGTCACTGCCTGTTCCTTCCCATCAGCTTCATTGGAATAAATAGGACCAGGAACCACCTTCTTCAGTGTGAACTGGCTCGTACTGAGGTGGCCCTCCTACATGCGCCACCTTTGACAGAGGTCAGGTTAGGGACAACAAGAGGCAGTGCCTTCTGTGTGCTAATGCCACAATTATAGAACTCCCTCCGTTTGGAACTGCCCTCCTTGCCGCCTTTCCGGCAGGGCCTACAAACTTTTCTTTTTCACATAGTGGAGCTGGAAAAGGTGCAAAAGAGAGCGACGAAAACGATTAGGGGGCTGGGGCATCTTCCTGATGAAGAAAGACTGCAGCGTTTGGGGCTTTGCAGTCTGGAAAAAAAGGTGCCTGAAGGGGGACATGACTGAGACATACAAAATTATGCACGAGAGGGATAGAGTCAATAGAGGGATGTTCCTTTCCCTCTCACACAACACCAGAACCAGGGGACATCCACTAAAATTAAGTGTTGGGAGAATTAGAATGAATAAAAGGAAATACGTTTTTACCCAGCAAGTAATTAATCTGTGGAACTCCTTACCACAGGAGGTGATGATGGCATCCGGCCTAGGCTCCTTTAAAAGGGGATTGGACAGATTTCTGGAGGAAAAGTCCATTGTTGGCTATAGGCCATGATGGGTTATGCAACCTCCTTATGTTAGAAGTAGGCTATCCCGGAATGCCAGATGCAGGGGAGTGGCAACAGGATGCTCCCTGAGGCATCTGGTGGACCACTGTGAGATACAGGAACCTGGACTAGATGTGCCTTTTGCCTGATCCAGCAGGGCTCTTCTTATGTTCACTTGGCTTTTCCACTAAAGATTGGCAGGGATTTTCACTTGTTAAGGTTTTTGTTTTTCCTGTCTCTGGATATTGTTTTGTGCTTTTATTTGGCTACTGTTGCCTCAAGGCATTTAATATGCTTTTGTTATTGATGTCATTGGCTTTCTTATTATTGCTTCCATGTGGTGCTTTTATTGTACTGACTTTTAATTATTGTATTTATGTTTGTTACAAGCTGCCTTCGGCATCTTCTCTATGGGGGTGAAGGTGGGGCAAAAAATATTTTAAATAAACAAGATAAAAGCTTGCTGTCAGGGTTCACCACCCATTTTGTTCCATACCTCTGCTACCTAGTATCATGGTTTGCGTGTGTGTTCGTTTACTTTCCCTTGTCATTCAACTTATGAGAGATTATGTTTTCAAGCACCAAAAACTGGGGATGGGAGAAAGAGAAAAATAGTGATACCATCTACTTCAGAGTTTTCCTCCAACTTTGTTCCTCATATGGCTAAAGATGATAGGAAATGGGGCAGCCCTACATATACCCCTGCTAACTGGGTAAGAGGCACTTTTTTCAAGTGGTGTCCTCTTATATTTAGCAGGGGGAGAGCAATTGTCCCTTTTCACCCCAGCACAGTGTCTTTCTCGTGGCTGTTGCTGGTGGTGTTCTCCACTCTTTTAGATTGTGAGCCCTTTTGGGACAGGGAGCCATTTAACTTTAATGTTGTTATTTGCCTGTAAACTGCTTTGTGAACTTTATGTTGAAAAGCAGTATATAAATACTAGTGATTGAGTAATTGATTGATATACTGTACACCTCATACCACTTTGCATTAACAGGAATACAACTGTGCTCCAATCAGATCCATGGTATCACAGTATTCAAGCACAATGGTATCTATTCTATTATTTTTCATTTTAAGCATCTCTATTTCAAATATCCAGAATGGCAAATTAAGCGGATAACCATCTTGTTTTCCACTAAACCAAATCTTGATTTAAAAACTAGGTCATCTCCCAAATAAAGGGAATTGTACGGAACAGGACAACACATTTACCCGTAGCTAGGCCTACAACAGGATACAGTGTTTGTTCTAGCACAGTTAGTATCAGGGGAGAAAAGGCTGCACTGGAGAAGAGCGAGCCTAATATATTATTAGCAACAAACCAAACCTTGCCAAACTAACTTGAGCCAATCATTTATGTTCCACAAGTACAAATAACCATCTGTAGTTCTGAAGTTGTTAAATCAAGCTGCAGTTTCATCATCTGGCTTTCGAAGGGGCAGGGTACATGTTTCAAGAAACTCAAGTTTCGGCCAGTTCTTTTAAAAAACCATTTTTCTTAAAATAGCACGTGGGGTGCAGTGAAAAGGCAGCAGGGAGAAGAGGGGCTTTATCCCCACCATCAGGCACGCACCCCTCTCCTGCATGCTAATCCTGGGAGAAGTAAAGCTTCCTGATTGGTCCCAACTCACATTGCCTTCTATAGAACACTCCACATGGTATACCGACAGCGGTGTTATGCTGCCGGAACGCTGGGTGGGACATCCGGGTGATCGACAGCCCGCCGGCGCGTTCCGCAGCGTTCCGCCATTTGCATAGCGTTCGCAAGCGGCGTAATTGGTTACGCAAACGGCGGAACGCGATGGGCGGGCTGTCGATCACCCGGATGTCCCGCCCAGCGTTCCGGCAGCATAACACCGCTATATACCGACCTTTCTAACACACACCCCTTTCAACAGCAGCCTGCACGCCATAAAACAAAGAGGGACAATGTTTGCTACGAACAGATCCCAAGTTCTCTTTGTGCAACCTCAAAGCTCTTATTAAAGCAACGAGAATCTTAAAAGCCATTGTTGACACTGGGCCTTCTTACTCATCTTTTCTAGGCCCAAAGTCATGTCCCAAATCCTGCTTGAATTACCGTAAGGTTAAAAAGAAACACGGGGCCAGGAGAAGACTACGTTGACTGGCACAAGAATCAGTAAAAAGCCCACGTAAGCACACAGCTAAGTTTGGAAAAGCAACTGCTCTCTAGCGTGCACTTATGTGCCCTACAGTGGGGTTTAAGGCGTTCACGTTCTACACTGAAGGCCTTAAAAAGGCCTTTTGTTCTACACTGCAGTAGAATAAAAATCCAGAGGGGGTGAGGAACCTTATCTCGGAATCCAATTTCAAGATTATCTTTAATGAGCATGTTAATAAGTTATGCCCGATTAGAAATCTGAGTTTTTCATTGCAAAAGGATTGTTTGCTTTAGCTGGGAGATGCCTCCAAATCGCCTGCTGTTCTCTCCCCCACAAAGAGCAGACCAAGAAGTAGCTTGGCAGTCGGCCAATAACCTCCTCCAACCGCTGCCATTCAGACACCCACCACTACTCCTGCTCACCACTTTCCTGAGTCTCTCTGGCTCCAGATCTGTAACCATCTTCCCGCGGGGCGTGGGGAAGCAGTTGGACTGGGAGCCAAGAAACAAGCTGTCAGGTGGCAAACTACTATAGCCCGAGGGCGACTTCAGTGCCACCCCCTGAACTCTTCCGTGGCCGCTCGACCAGAGCAAGAACTCGCTTGCAAGGCCTGGGTTATTCTCAGAGGACGAGTGGCAGCTGGCTTGTACACTGGCTTCCAAACAGGAAAAAAACCACTGCAATGAGAAGGGTTCCGACGTAGCTGTCTCTCTGATGTTAGTTCCTGAGGCGCAAGAATGGTTTTTGCATTCACCCATCTGAGACACAACTGGCAGCCAGAAGTGCTTCAGTCCAGAGTTTACTACCTCAGCAAGGACAGGGACACAAAATCATTTTCTTACTTACAGCCGAATCCTGAGCTGCCCAGCTCCCATAGGAGCAGCAGGAGCAACATGGCTACTGCTGCATCCTATAGGATCTGCATCAGCAGCTGGGGTCTCCTTGGGGGAAGGGGACGTTCGTTCTCTTCCCCCAAGGAAAGCCACAGGCCCAACAATGGGACTGCTTGAGTTTCCGCTGGCTATTTTGTTGGTGGAGACTTGAACAGCCCCATGTCAGGCTACCTGGGCCAAAGAAGGCGTAGGATCTTACCCCCACCCCCAGGCCTGATCCTCCCCTCTCACGACACCAGAACCAGGGGACATCCACTAAAACTGAGTATTGGGAGAGTTAGAACAGATAAAAGGACATGCTGTTTTACCCAGCAGGAAATTAAGCTGTGGAACTCCTTGCCACAGGACGTGGTGATGGCATCTGGCCTAGGTGCCTTTAAAAGGGGATTGGGACAGAATTCTAGAGGAAAGATCCATTGTGGGCTATAGGCCATGATGGGTTGTGCAACCTTGTTACGGTATTAGTAGGCTACTTCAGAATGCCAGGTGCAAGGGAGTGGCAACAGGATGCAGGCAGCTTGTTGTCTTGTGTGCTCCCTGAGGCACCTGGTGGGCCACTGTGAGATACAAGAAACTGGACTAGATGGGCCTGATCCAGCGGGGTTCTTCTTATATTCTTCCCTCCCCCACCCTGAATACACTTACCACTGGCCAGCACTGCTGGAGTGCTGGCCAGCCTCCCGCTTAGTGCTGAGGTCCAGCACTGACTGGCGCTAGCCTTGCACCAGCGCTTCCTCCTCCTGAGGTGTCACAAACATGCTTTTCAGCACGTCCGCGACTGATTTAGCCAGTGGCACAAGCATATTGCTGGCGATGAGGGCCTTAGGATGTTGCCCTTACGTTACTTACACAGTGGTTAGTGAGAGGAGCAAGTTGTGAGTTGGCCTTTGCCAACACAGCAATCACGTGTGTTCTTCCCTGCTCAGGAAGAGGCGATGATGCAATGGGCATGGGCACTGGCCGGCCCTCAGTCATAATTACAGAGGAAGGTGGCTGGCTTCAACGGGGAAGTAGCTACAGATCGGTGACTGAGGAGGGCTTCATGGGAATGCAGTTGCCACACTTGGTTCAGTAATCCCAGAACTGTTCCTGGCAAGGTTGACATTTCTCCAAAGAACAATGCTATCCGATGGCATAAAACTGGGCCAGATCGGCACTGTGTTTACATGCGACTATGTTCATGTATGTGGGAAGCAGAGTGAGTGTATTCTGACCCATTTGGAAGACAACTCAAACAGAGTCAAGCTAGCTGTTCTGGTAAGCATATGCAGAAATGACTTGAAACAGCAGCCCTATGGCATGGAGGAAGGGGGCTTTAATCAAACCCTCCACCATAATTCCAGTCCAGACTGGCCTGCTACCTGCCAAGGAAACAAGCTGACCCAGCTGCTACTTAGTTTAAAAGAAACAAGCATGTCGGGGCTAAGCGCATGCTTAGATGACATGAAGCTTGACCCGAGCAGGGATTTCCAAGATGAGAAAGCAGCATACAATGTAAAAGGTACTTATCCCCAACAACAGCCACAAAAACCCAGCAAAGAGGAAAATTACAAGACAAGCTGTGGTGGAATACAACTGTCACGAGAACCTGCAGTATATAATACTGTACAGTCATCCATGGTGAGGATCACAGCTTTGCTCTGATAAGACTTTTTATTATATCTGGGAAGACACAATGATGCTTAACTGTTCTTGTCATACTAATTTGAACAACTCTTCAAGAGATAAGAAGCTACATATTTTTTCCCCTCTCTTTTTCCAAATGACGTATTCATCGGGGTATTCAGTGGTGTTATTTTTCGCAGTGGTGTTATTTGCAAGGCAGAAAGTGGTGTTATCATCAAAAGTTCTCCTTTGTATTAATTTGCAATGCTTTTAAAGTTTACTGGGTCGGTGATAAAGTGTTGTCGATGTAGTCACAGTATTATTTGTAACTGGAAAAGTACAGATAGGCCCGTGTTATCCTTGGGATTTCATAGTTGCACGCAGCTTCTTTGGGCCTGAGAAAACCCTCCAGACCCAACTGGAGCTCAGCCTCAGTCAGATCTGGAGGGTGGAGGGGGCCACAATCTGCAAGTTACAATACACATGGAATGCTGTTTCTGTGGGAGTTCCAGAAATGTAACCAGATATCACGGGCCCACTGTAAGCTATTTTAGAGCGCAATGCTAAACTGGAGTTGTTGTTGTTGTTCAGTCGCTAAGTCGTGTCCGACTCTTCGCGACCCCATGGACCACAGCACGCCAGGCCTCCCTGTCCTCCACTAGCTTCCTGAGTTCGCCCAATTTCATATTCATTGCTTCGGTGACACTATCTAACCATCTCATCCTCTGTCACCCCCTTCTCCTTTTGCCTTCAATCTTTCCCAGCATGAGGGTCTTTTCTAAAGAGTCCTCTCTTCTCATCAGGTGGCCAAAGTATTGGAGCTTCAGCTTCAGCATTTGTCCTTCCAGGGAGCAATCAGGCTTGACTTCCTGGAGAATTGACCGATTGGATCTCTTTGCAGTCCAGGGGACTCTCAAGAGTCTTCTCCAACACCATAATTCAAAAGCATCGATTCTTCGACGCTCTGCCTTTCTTATGGTCCAGCTCTCACAGCCATACATGGCTACTGGGAAAACCATCGCTTTGACTATGCGAACCTTTGTTGGCAGGGTGATGTCTCGGCTTTTGATTAAGCTATCTAGGTTCACCATAGCTTTCTTCCCAAGAAGTAAACGTCTTTTAATTTCATGGCTGCAGTCACCATCTGCGGTGATCTTGGAGCCCAGGAAAATAAAGTCTGTCACTGCTTCCATTTCTTCCCCTCCTATTTGCCAGGAAAACTGGAGTTAGGCCGGCATAAACTAAGCCAGCACAGTTTGGCCAGCACAAGGGCCACCATAAAACATTTTTGGACTACTCTCGGAGTCAGGGAGGATGGTGCACTTCTGTGTGCTGGCCTCTCTGACTCCAAGAGTGATCCAAACATACTTTATGGTGTCCCTTGTGCTGGCCAAACTTTGCTGGCTTAGTTTATGCCAGCCTAACTCAGTTTAGGATTGCACCCTTAATTTCTGGGAACAAATGCAACCAAATGCAGTGTTCTGTGTTGTTATTTGGATATTTTGACACCCAAAAGTCATTGTGTATTTGTGCATTATTAACAAAAAACCCCACCCCTACTACCAACAGTAGGTTGAAATCGTTGATTTGTCCATTTGCAGGAAAAAGGTAGTTTGATAACTGTAATTGTACATGTATAATGGCCTCATATACAGCTTGATGGCTATTGAAAGAAACATTATGTTTTTAAAAAATTATATTTGCATTACGTAGTTTCAATGTTTGCAATTTACCAGCTCTACATCATAATCCCATGCATGCTGACTCAGAAATATTGTGTTCAATAAGGCTTACTATCTAATACGGTGTTTCCCAAATTGTAGGTTGGGACCCACTAGGTGGGTCGTGGGCCAATTTCAGGTGGATCATGTAGCAACTAGAGCATCCATCATTGACAATACGGATAAATGGGACAGTGGAAAGGGAGAGGGCTATGTGGTTGTTTTCCTTGTATCAAGGTTGTAAATAGGTGTTTTTTTTTTCCTTTCTGATCCACTATTCGAAAGTGGCTGAGGAAAAAAACCAATTTAGTGATGCATTCTCAGGAAAGCAGCAGGCTCTGGGGTCATAATGACAGCACTTCCGGTCATGACATCACTTCTGGTGGGTCCTGTCATTCTAAAAAGGGTGTCCCGGTTCTAAAATGTTTGAGAACCAGTGGCCTAGTAAATATGTTTAGAAATACAGTTTCCTAAATCCCAATACTTCAGATTCCCACTGCAAACATAGCCAAAACCATGAAGATTTGTTGTCCTCCATAGGCTTTTAGGAATTAACAAGTTATGAAGTATTAAACCTGGAAGGCTGGAGCTTGGTTTAGCCCTCTAACAAATATTCTTACTAGCACTCTGGGACATTAAAATTGTTCTTTACAGAAAGTAAGATTTTGGCAAACGGTCCACGTGATTCACAGAGATTAATGTTGTTAACACCCCAACAATCAAGAACATCTCTCATTCTCACCTTTTGTTACAACAAGGTCAATTGGTTAAATAGTAACTATGTACGCAAAACACTCTTGAGGAAAAAATAGGAACACAAACTCTCTGGTGGCAAGTTCCAAACTGTTTACTTCCTGTGTTTGACATCTGCTAAATCTTTCCAAAAAAATTAACTAAAGTGGGTCCCCCCCACATCATTTCAGCCCCAAAGAACAGCTGTAAACTCCCAATGCTAAAAATAATTATGTGCACGTAACCCTCAATGTTCCCTAGAAGAAGAGGTATAAATGATTTTATGCAAGCACTATAAACCAACATGTCACATTTTGGAAACCAGTTTGTGCAGACTGGATAAGATTAATCTGTTACAGGAAAGCATCAACAATGGTTTAAGATCAATTCTTGTGTAGCTTTTTCCCTGTGGAAAAATTACATGTGGAAAAAAAAACACCAAACTAGTTTTGCATCAACATCTCCTTAAGTATCCTATTTTAACATCTCCTTAAGTATCCTATTTTAAGAGCTTACTAGGAAAATCCATATAGACGTCTATCATCCCAATACAGTGTTTTCTGAATGTATTCAGCCACATGAGATCACTAAATCAGAAATGACCTAAATACAATTCACCTCTCCCATATTTTTAACTTATACTCTTAAAATTCCTCCCAAAAATCTCTTTCAATTAGAAATGCTTATAAATGTCGAGATCCAGATTTGACAAAATTATGGTGCAATACCACAGAATAGTACAGAAACAAAAATGAAGGGGTGAGGCTATACCAATAGGTATCCTTAGTTTTCACTGCTGCCACATCAGGTCAATAGACAATATAATAAATTATGCTCCACAAAAGAGACATTGCATGTAAACACATGGGACCCTTTGTCATTATCCCAATAATACGTTGCTCTCCTATATTATGCACACTTCCTTAGAATTAAGACACATAGAAGTTGAAGGCCCACAACATACCAAACCATGCTAAAACTATGCAGGTCTGGCTCAGAATACAGTAAAACCTCTGATAATGCTGTTTCCTTTAGCACTGTTTTGTTATAAAGATCTTGGTCCTGTGTTGATTGACAGCTACTTCAGCCAATGACAGCAGGATATTCTGACCAGTCAGAACTGGTTTCATGCCTTCTGGTCAATGTCATCTGCCATAGCGCTGCTTCAGATAGCACTCGGCTTTCCAGGAACATATCCTCTGCATTACCGGAGGGATTACTGTATACTTTGTTGAGGTCAGTGTGACTTACTGTGCAATAAGAATGAGATGTAGCATGCTAATCAGCCAACTTCTTTAATAGAGAAAACAAGAAATTTAACCTGAATTAGAAATTTAACCTGAATTCATAAGTTTCCACAGCTGATCCACTAGAGCTTCATTGCACAAAGGAGATTCCATGTTCTTGGTGAATGGTGGATTTTTTGTCAACATGTTCAATATTTTATGCCTAAAATAGAACAAAAATAAACCTTTACTGGTTAACCCATACAAATGAACTTTTGTCAGAGTTTTTTTTTTTTTTGCTCCAGAGTTTTATTTTAGGATCACAAGAATTGTATTTAGACAAATTTGTATCCCAGTACACAGAATCATAAGGAATCAAGCTTAGTGAACTTACACGGGATCCTAAAAATGCATCAAATGGCCATTCTAAGAAAAAGTCCTGGGGCAGAATTGGTCAGTGGAAAGGACAAGAAATCAAGCAGCAAAAAAGCATGAAGAGAGGCTGCAGTGTTCAAAGGCAGCCATTATCCAGATCACTAGGCATATAGACCAAAACCAACTCAACTCTAACTCAAAACCTACAGCCAGACATTCAACTACAAATGTGTCATTTATTCTTTGTCTACAGCCTATAAACTAATTTACATTTTCTTTGGTATCTAAATATAACTGTATTCACTGTCCTCTGAATCACTAGGATTAGTGTGCATTTCTGTTTTCAAAAGGAGGACATTTTAAGAGATGTTTCATCTATGGTCAAGGTTTGAAAAAGTGGGAAGAGGGTCTCACTAAGGAGGTCTGGCTCAGAAAAGCAAAGACCTCTTCCTAAACTCTCTTTGGGGTTCACCATGAACGTTGTGCCCCAAACCCGCAAGCCGCTTTTTTTTCTTTTAAGGCCCCTTTTGAGGACCATAGAGGCCATGGGCAGATGCAGGCAGCCTCTGCGGGATGCAGAAGAGCGTCCGGAGGGTCCAGGTCAGCCAGCCCTGGGAGTTTGAGAACCCACAGATGCTGGAATCAAATCCCAAATCCGTGGATAACATGAGCCAACTGTATACTCATATCTGAAGTTATTTAGAACCAAGATCGATTGCATTTCAAGTTTGTTAAAACCGAAATACAGGAAATTCTTTGTAAAAGAAATAAATATGTACCATTAAAAATAAGCCGAAATTATACCACTTTAGCTGTCAGCTGGGGAGACTCACCTGACATAAGGCACAGGGTCATTCTGAACCATATGCAGCAGCCACTGTAGTTCCTCGTAGCTTCTGTCAACTATAAAGACAAAACATATGCCCAAGGTGTAGACCTCTCAAGCAAGAAGTTAGAAAAGATTACAAACACGATCCACACGAAGGGATATATAGCATCATGCTTGGGAAACAGCATGGAACAGATGCATTATAATACATTGCTATCACCATTTTGGGGGGAAATGCACTGCAGTAATCAAAGTATCTATATACCACTTTTCAACACAAGTTCACAAAACAGTTTACAGGCAAATAATAATGAAGTTAAACGGCTCCCTGTCCCAAAAAGACTCACAATCTAAAAAAATGCAGAACCCCACCAGCAACATCCACTAGAAAAGACACTGCGCAGGGGTGAAGAGGGACAATTACTCTCCCTCTGCTAAATATAAGAGTAACACCACTTGAAAAAGTGCCTCTTGCTCAGTTAGCAGTTAGTAATCCCTCCTGTATTGCTGTGGATATGTTTCTGGAAAAAGAGTGTTATGCGAAACTGCACTAAAGGATGCAATTACAGGTGGCCCTTATCTGTGGAGTTTCCCTGTTCCAGAATCCCCACAGAAACTTCTGTGCGGAAGAGTAGAAGGATTTTTTTGCAACCAATTCGGCTTCCACTACCAGAGAGAATGTAGTAGTTAGGCCACACCCTTTCTTAACCCAATTGCTCTAGTGCAGTGTCCTGGGGGAACTTGACATTCCTCAGAAGCTTACTGGAAATTCCTTGAGAACAAAATCAATGACAGACAACATTCCTGTCAAGATAACTTACTATTGATTTTACCCTGTGATGCACAGGTGTAGGGTGTGGTCTAATGTATACTCTGGTCACATCAGCAATGGTGAAGAGTGCCCTAAGAAAACTAAGTGTGCAACCCCACTATTCAGAGCATTCTGGCATCTAACAGGCAGGAAGCATACAGCTTCTTTGACAGACAAAACCTCTACCCCCAATATCGAAATAAAATGTTTACGCATCAAGCAGGTTACGTTATGGAAGAGCTCTGGCTGGTCTGCTACAGTGCTATGACAAGGAAAAGCAGAATGGTTTCTCGGCAATATGGAATTCTAATGGAAATGGAGGTCCCTCAAGGAAGACTAGCTCTAGGGGAGATTTATCAATGGCAATGCTCCTCCTAATGAGCTGCCATTTTTTCCTAGGTTATATCTTGGAATGACACTTCAGAACTCTGGAACCAGCCTTACTTAAGGCTCAACCTGTTCTCTTAGTGATCCCAGCCATTAAGAACCATTCTGGGTTCTGTTTCTTGGTTGCTGTAGAAAGTGAGAAAATGTTTCAAGAATACAACAGGAATCATTTATATGAGGGTTATGTAAATCTGAATCATGACGAATCAAATGATAAAATGAACTTTATTTTTACCTTTTGTGTAGTCAACAACTGCCTCTAAAGCTGCTATTCGGATATCCACAAAGTGTCCGTATTCCGCGTATGACTTAAAGACAGCCGGATCGCTTGGGACATGTCCGTTCTTCTGCAGTATGCGAATGGCATTCAGGCAGCTAGATATTTAGGGGAGAAAGAAATTGAGAAAAGAGGGGGAAATCTGCTTTGAATTCTGAATTTCTCAGCACAGGAGTTTATTTAGGCAAAGTTTATTTATGATAGCAAATTGTTAACAAATTTCCTAAAACAGTGTTCTTCAACCTGTGGGTTAGGACCCAATTGGGTCGCGAAGCCTAATTTTGGAGGTCACAGTAACTTTCAAAGCCTGTGCAAGAGAGGGCTTGAAACCAATCCAATAATGGTACTGCCTTATCAAAACTGAGTTCTTGATATAAGCCTGCACAGTCTTGTCTCACTGTCTTGCCCTGCAGCTCCTAAGGCCAGACTTGCTTAGGCAGCTACCTTACAGGGTTGCTGTACAGATGCAAGAGGTAGGGGGAAATGGGGGAGAGGGTAGGCAGCAATAGGGGCAGCTCAGGTCCAAGGAAGGGGTAGGATTGGCAGTCGATCCCCCGTCTTCCACCTCAGTTATTTATGTATTGGAGTTGCGGCACAAAAAAGGTTAAAGATCACTGTCCTAAAATATACATCATTCATTTAATAGAAGTTTTTTTTCCCCCTTAGGAATGCTGGCTGAAATGAAATTTTATGTAAGTAATACTGAAGATTGTTTTTGACTTCTAAAGTTGCTCCAACTAACACCAAGAGAAACTTCAGAATATTTAGGTTGGCAGTCATGACATAACCCAATACAACATACACTAAACCTCAGATCTAATACATATTAGGCTAAAATTATCAGGGAAATAGGGAGGCTAATCCAATCCTCTGCAGAACTCTTCCCTTCCATTCCCATGCTTGACACTTTGTGCATGAGATTCCCCTATTACTGCTCCCCCCCACACCCCAGAAAATGTGTGCTTGCGAGGGGGATGCATGTGTGCACTACCTTTCACAGGATATGGACTGAACATTCGTTGTACTGATCTGATACTTGACACATATTTAATGTGCAACATTAAGCCTCCATTAGCTATAGATTTTTGCCTTTTTCGTTGTGCAAGATTAAGGGCACAATCCTAACCTGGAGTTTGGCTGGTACAATTAGGCCAGCAAAGTTCGGCTGGTACAAGGGCCCCGTAAAGCAAACTCTCTGAGTCTGGATCGCTCTCAGAGTCAGGGAGTGTGGTGCACGTCTGTGTGCTGGACTCCAGGAGTGGTCCAAACATACTTTATGGTGTCCCTTGTGCCAGCCAAACTTTGCTGGCCTAATTGTGCCGGCCTAACTCCAGGTTAGGATTGCGCCCTAAAAAAACATAAAAATGTGGTTGCAAGTCCTCCAAATGCTCTGGTTTTAAAGTGTTCAATGTTGCATTTTCTTTCAATGCCATTACAATATTTTTAATAGAACTTGCCAGGCGCCCATTAAATCCTCCCTCCATCTCCTGGCTCCTGTGTATTTATTGACAATAGGAGGAATGTTTTGAAATGCTACAGTGTAGAAGATCAGAATGTCTACGGTAGGATTAACTGCAAAGGAGGATGAAGCAAAGAAAGAAGAAGCCTACCCACGTTTCCTTTAGACGTATGGAAACATTCAGAATCAGAAATTCAACAAATTATGGTATCATACCTGACCGTAATGGTGTGCCTATAACTGGGTAGCAGCTTTTCCATGTTTAAGAATCGGGTAATTTCCTCGAGAATGAGGCGAACATCAGGATTCAAATTATCCAGTGTCCGGGCTTCATTGTTCACACTGACTGCAGGGGTCACAGAGTTTGCTAGCGCATCTATCAGTTCTGCACGGTAATAGTTATCTGAAAACTGAAGCCAAAGACCCGAATGTGAGCTGGTGTTTTCAAAATGGCACATTATACAGCAGAGAGCCATGAAGCCAAGCATGCACCAATCCCATTGTCTTTTAATGGGACCTAGGCATGTGTAAATCCAGATACAGAACTGTATCCTAGAATCCAGGAAACATACCGGCCCCAATCCTACATTCTAGGAGAGCGTATGCGCCTGAGGGGGGGAATGACTGAGTCGCACAAAATTATGCATGGGATGGATAGAGTGGAAAGAGGGATGCTCTTTTCCCTCTCTCACAACACCAGACCCAGGGGACACCCACTAAAATTGAGTGTTAGGAGAGTTAAAATGGATAAAAGGAAATACTTTTTTACCCAGCGGGTAATTAATCTGTAGAACTCCTTGCCAAAGGAGCTGGTGATGGCATCTGGCCTAGGTGCCTTTCAAAGGGGATTGGAGAGGTTTCTGGAGGAAAAGTCCTTCATAGGCTACAGGGCATGATGGGTTGTGCAACCTCCTTACATTAATAGTAGACTACTTCAGAATGCCAGGTGCACGGGAGAGGCAACAGGATACAGGCTTCTTGTCTTGTGTGCTTCCTGAGGCACCTGGTGGGGCCACTGTGAAATACAGGAAGCTGGACTAGATGGGCCTTTGACCTGATCCAGCAGGGCTCTTCTTATGTTCTTATAGCTGATACTCTGGCATGGCTCCATCCCATGACATTCTGGTTCTACATCTGTAAAGATGTAGAACTCACATGGACAAGGTCAGAACCCTTGAAAAAACCAGCACTAATATCAGAAGGGAGGCAGTGTTGGTGGGGTTCTTCCCACTTGAGTCAACATTCTTACATTATGAGAAGAACATGAAGTGGAGGCCAAGGGGAATGGCAATCAAGTCCACTCACTTAAAGTAAGAATTGGAATACAGTTCTGAGTGATGGAGGACACACAAATAAGGAAGGTAGGATTCTATTTTTTTACTTACACAATGTAACACTTATATTAAAAATCTGCACGTAAACATAAGCAATTTCAGCTATCACATTTTTACAGCTTGGGTCACAAACTTGTGTCAAAAAATGAAAGAAGGCTGCACACACAACATAGAAGTTAATGCCTGTAATCATTACTCCAAGACCGTTGATCAGCTTCCTAAATTCTGTTGTCTATTCTAGGAAACAGATGGGATTGTCTGCAAGATATGCCCCAATCACAAATTCTGATTGAACAGGCATTTTGTGTACCTATCCTCCCAAATGTGATTCTCTTATCACAGGAAGTGACTACATTCTGTGGGCATATAGAAATACAAATTAAACCTGTCTGGGAGCCTGTCCACCAAAACAGTGGGATTACAAACAGAAAATGCAAGCGTTTTACCTTGTTTTTTCTGTTGTCATTGTACTTGATGAGGTCTAAGATGAATGTTAAAACCTCTTTAGGGCACAGATTGTGAACATCTCTGAGCAAGGCCATCGCAACAGGCATCGTCTGTGAAAAAGGATGAACATTAATGAAGAACTGGCATAATTTAAACATCAGCTAACTGGCCTACATGGATCTTGTATCTATCTTGCTATGTAACATCCTGCAAGCTATGATGACGCAGTATCTGCTTCAACAGTGGATTGGCGTCATACAAAATCACACACTATTACCTTGGCAAACCATCCTCCAGTATTCAGGTCTCGAATTTGGTAGAAACATGAAAATAAATCTAAGAATTTCCTTGTTGGGCCAGACCAGAAGCTCAATTTATCTAACATTCTACGTCCAGACAGAGGACTGCAAAAAGCTCACAGCAGAACGGCGAGTTATTATGTTATCCCTAGCACATGCTAATCAGGAAAGAAGGCAGGACATCAGCTGTCCTATGGGAAGGAATGTGGGAGCAAGGACCAGAGAACTTTCCTCTTCTCCAGTTATATTCTGTATGTTTTTTAACATGTCTAATTGCCTATTGTTATTGAGAATATGTACGCTGAAACCAAAATAGTTCACAAAGCAGATTACACAATTGTAACTGACAAATTTTGCTGCTCAAGGTGTGGTGATGGTAACTGGTTTTGATGGTTTTAAAAATGATTAGATAAATCCAGGCTCATAGCTCAGATCTGCTAAATGAAGCAATATTTAAGAAAAAACAATTCTGTTTTGAGCTGTTTTAGGGGATCCAGTCAAAATGCAGGATACAAATCTGTTGTATGCAGCACATTATTAAGTACTCCAAGTGCAAGTAAGCAAGGGAAACCATTATTTTGGCAAATGTAGAGGTAACCACTGCTTATTCCTATTTTGCCATCAAACATCCTAGCCCACTCTTGAATCCAACTCTGCCACATTGTGGAAGAGCCGTGAGATAGTAAATGATTTTTTACCTTTTGCAGAAAGTAGCTCTGAAAGTTCATGAAGTTATTGGTTTTCACAATGTTTGGGCAGCTTTTACAACAGAACATTCGGGTGAAGAGAGACTTCATGGCCGGTGGTCCCGTCCAAGTGCTCACCATGAAATTGGCAATCTACAGAATTAGGAAGGAAGAAAAGTCATAGTATCACCAACACTGCAAGGTCTGGGTTACTCTCCCGCAGCCTCAACTTCCTTTTTCCTGGCCTTTATTTGCAAGGAGGAAAAACAACTGCAACAAACAGGAACAAGAACTACAATTGCGGGGCTGGGGCACCTCCCTTATGAAGAAAGACTGCAGCGTTTGGGGCTCTTCAGCCTAGAAAAAAGGCGCCTGAGGGGGGACATGATTGAGACATGCAAAATGATGCACGGAAGGGACAGAGTCGATAGAGGGATGTTCTTTTCCCTCTCTCAAAACACCAGAACCAGGGGGCATCCACTAAAACTGAGGGTTGGGAGAGTTAAAACAGATAAAAGGAAGTACTTTTTTTACCCAGTGGGTAGTTAATCTGTGGAACTCTTTGCCACAGGAGGTGGTGATGGCATCTAGTCTAGATGCCTTTAAGAGGGGATTGGACGGATTTCTGGAGGAAAGGTCCATCGTGGTCTATAGGTCATGATGGATTGTGCAACCTCCTTACAAAGGTGGTGGGCTACTTCAGAGTACTGGGTGCAAGGGAGTGGCAACAGGATGCAAGCATCTTGTTGTCTCGTGCCTCCCTGGGGCACCTGGTGGGCCGCTGTGAGATACAGGAAGCTGGACTAGATGGGCCTTTGGCCTGATCCAGCAGGGCTCTTCTTATGTTCTTATAATCTTGTAATATTCTAGCAGCCCAATCTTAAACCCCAGGACCACCGCCAAGAGTCTCTTCAGGGTAAGGGAACAAATGCTCCCTTATTCTGTGTTGAGCCCCACAGGCAGCAAGGAGTCTCCTTGGATCTGTGCTCGCTATTTAAGAGGCCTGTCCCACCAGAACTGCCCCAGCTTAGGGTTGTGACCTAAGTTAAGCAGATGTGCAAGAGCTCCACAGTGAGAAACCCGAGGCAGGAGAGAAAAATGCTTTCCCCCTCTCAGGCTGCTCACGATAGAGTAGTGGTTCCCTGCGCTCAAGGGGAAGGGCAGGGAGATGGCAGCAATGTGATCCCCAGGATCACATTTGCACTGCTGTCAAGCAAAGGGTTTTTTTTCCCCTAGCTTATCTGAAGGTAGTGCCAGCCTCCTGGGGACGCAGTGAGTCCTGTGGGTGCCTCCGCAGGGCTCCCCAAGCCTGGAAATAACTTAAAATCATGACCAGAACAGAAAACAGAAAAACGGAAGTAGCTTCCGGTCACAATTTTTAGTTATTTCCAGGCTTGGGGAGCCCTACAGAGGCATTGACGGGGCTCACTGCATCCCCAGGAGGCTGGCACTACCTTCAGGTAAGCCAAGAAGCCCCCCCTCTTTGCCCAGCATCTGCGTGATCCTGGGGATCGAGTTGCTGCTGTTGCCCCACCCCTCCAGAAGGATCTAGGTGGCTTCCAAATTCCAGGGAGCTATAACTACTGCTATAGAACCCTTTGTGCATCTGCTATTAATTCTAAGGCATATCCAAGGGTATGCAATCAATCTTTGAGATCCAGCCATTGCCACACATAAACAGAGTAAGCAGATTTCAGGCTGCTCCCAGAATCTAGTTAGGAGTTTACTAGAATCCCAAGAGCCACTAACTAGGTGCAAAAAAGTGGCTCTGGGGATTGAACCAGAAGCCAAAGCGGCTCAATGACCAATACACTGAGGTAACCTGTATGTGCCATTACAAATCTTTATCTGAGTTACCACAGACAGGTACTCTGAACACAACTGAAAAAACTGACAGGCAGAGCTGCACAAAGCTCTGATGATCAATTCAAACTCCTACTTTATACGTGAAGAACACAGCAATCAATTGCAGCAATAAGCAATCAACGTAAGATCTGAAAATGTACATGCTATTGTTAACATAAGAATGTAAGTGCCCCACTGGATCAGGCCAAAGGCCCATCTAGTCTAACATCCTGCGTCTCACAATGGCCCACCAGATGCCTCAGGGAGCTCATTACCATCGGGCTTCAGCTACCCACCCTTGATGACATCTTCGCCACCCGCTGTTTAAAGAAATCACATAATATCCTTAGAGACTCTTCTCATCCTGCTTACAACTTTTTTGAACTGTTGCCTTCTGGAAGAAGATATAGGAACATCAAGACTCGGACGACACGTTTTATAAACAGCTTTTACCCTAGAGCCATGACAGCATTGAACAATGAACTTAAGTATCAGTAGATAGGGGCAGTCGGACTGTACAATTGTCTATTATGTGGATGTTTGTGTTTAGAAGAGGAATTTTAGGGGGTGGATGGTATGGGGGGTTGGGGGGAGTGTCGGGAACTTAGTGTGTGTATTGGTTTGGTCTCCGGGTGTCAGTGAATTTCGTTGTGTAACACAATGACAATAAATAATAATAATAATAATAATTAGACAACAAGATGCTTGCATCCTGTTGCCACTCCCTTGCACCTGGCATTCTGGCTCAGCCGCCTTTTAAAATAAGGAGGTTGCACCACCCATCATGGCCTGTTGCCTATGATGGACTTTTCCTCCAGAAATCTGTCCAATCTCCTTTTAAAGGCACCTAGGCCAGACGCCATGTTAAACTGTGGTGAGTCAGAAATCCTTGCCAATCAACTGCAAATAAACTGCAGATATCCCAATCTATCATTTCCTGCCTTAGGACAAACCCAACATTGGACTGCTGGCCACTGAAGGGGACGATTGGTAAAGGAGATCCACAGCTGTCTCCGATGCAGTTTCTCTGCCATTACCAAACTCAGGAGTAACTCCCGAGAAGCTTTCAAGGAGGCCTGGGGTTCAAAACAGACTTTGAACCCCACTGCTTTAAACAAATGTCTTATCAAAAACCAGACATCTTCTCACCACCATGACTTCTATAGGCTGGATTAAATACTATGCGTAAATGGTTTGTACTTATAGGTCATCTGCAACTAATTACCTTCCCACTACCAATATCTGGTTTTAATTGTTTTCCCCACATTTACATTTCAGATGGGGTTTTTTCTTCAGTTGTTAAGCCATATACCCAATCCCTACAGAAGCCAGTCATGGAAGAGGCATTAGCATTACCAAGTTCCTCAATTTACCCTGCCAATAACCTCAGTGCAGCTTTCAAACTAAGCTCAGCCACCCTGAAAGTACAAGACCACCCGAAGAGAGACAGACAACTCAGAACTCTGTCTAGCTTTTAAGTTATGGTCAGAGAGCATGAAGAGCCGTGAAGCAGTTAGCAACTGCTAACAGAGAAACTTGCCCCAAATGTTGAATTTTATTGTATAGACTAATAAAGGCTTGCAGAAAGTAGTATGCATTGCATTTGTCAATGGAGGCAGGAGTTGATAGGACATCTCTCTTTAATGCAAGGCAACACAGGAAAATGCATCCCTCTTTTAACATGACATAGCAGACTGGCTCAATCTAGACAAGATCCCAAAAAACTACATAGAAACAGAACAGAGCCTGAATATTTGCTCATCTGCTCATACAAGAGAACATAATTTCAAAAAGAGTACACACGTGTTCTTGCAAAAAAATAATTAAAGCTTTCATCTTCCTTGAATAGGATATAAAAAAGCATTGCCCATTAACCGTGAATGATGCAAACAATCTACTAACTGCAACATTCAATCAACTTCATTGTAGTTTTAAAAAATCTGTTCTAAAAAATGCACAGGAGCAGACAAAATTAGTACATATTTTACCACATTTTTACTGTTTTACTACAAACATCTAAACATGGAAAGACAACAAAACCTATTTTTCTGCAGAAAAACTGCAGGTACTTTTTTCTTACCTCATTTGCACTGCAAAAGATGACAAGGCTTTCTAAAAAATAATGCTAGTTACAAGTTACTTCAGGGAGTCTTCATAAAGGGTTATAATATCTACAAATGGAACCTCGCCTTTGAAACAAACCCAGTTCTGAGGAGCACTGATGCTTCCCCCACTTGAGCAGTATCCGGCCTCCTTCCCTGCTGTCAGAAAGCCAAGAGGGGCAACACTGCTACCGTAGCCCGACACTGAGTTCTACAGCTGGTGAAGCACAATTTAGTAGTTACGATGCAGGCAAGTGCTCTATGTCATTTAGCTGTTCCAAGTCAATTGATATTTGCTTTTGGTAGCTTGGAAATTATAATTGTTCACTTATAATTAAAAGGTCCACTAAGTACTAGAAGAGGGCCAGTAGGGTGTACGGTTTAGGTTCTTGGACAAAAACTGGGAAGACGCAGGTTCAAATCTCTGCTTAGCCATGAAGCTCCCATGATATCCTTGGGATTATTTCTCAATCCAATCTACTTTATTGGTTTGTTGTGAAAATAAAATGGGAAATTGAAAAAAAACATTTTTGACACTAAAAGCTCCATGGACAATAGGATATAAATAAAGGTACTAATAATTTCAATTGCATTTATGTTTTCCTTTTGTTTGCACCCCTACCTAAGTCCATCACAGGTTATAAGCTATTATGGATATGTGCAACCTCCTGGTTTTAGAAGTAGGCTACCTCAGCATGCCAGGTGCAAGGGAGAGAAATAGGATGCAAGTACTTTGTCGTCTTGTGTGCTCCCTGAGGCATCCAGTGGGCCACTGTGAGATACAGGAAGCTGGACTAGAGGGGCCTTTGACCTGATCCAGTGGGGATCTTATGTTCTTACCTGTTTCTGTTCAATACAAAGTTCACTTCAACTTTATACCCAAAGAATGTTCATTTTGCAAGTGAGGGAAATGGGTTCTTAGGCCTCAGTCATTTTGTAGTATTAAATTTGCTTCTATATATTAAATCCACAACCACAGTATTACAACAACATTAACAATTGTTAATATAGTCTTAACAATATTATTAGGAATATCAAGAATATTAAGAATATACTGCATTGCATATGTGAACCAGGCAACCAGCAGACTCTATTAAACAAGGAGGTTAACATTTTACCACTTCCCAATTTCTAAGGCGCCAAAGAACTTCTCATCAAAACAACGTGCATTTTGGCCGTCTGTAAAAATGTTGGCTTTAAAAAAAACCTTTCCTTTAGTTTTGAGGATTAGTGACAAAAAGGAAAAAAAAACTGTTGTTTTAAGTGTCTGACATCTCCATTTCAACAATTATTAAAGGTCTCTCTAGTTTCCTTTTACAGACTAAAATAATGTAGTTTTCTTTTCACATCAGTCATTTATAAGCACTTGGAAAATACTTCCATAAGGCTAGATTTCAAGCCAGTTCAGGAAAATGGTGAAGTCTTATTCATCTGCTGATGTGTTAAGCATTGAAAAGGAGCCTACAACTTTACACTACAATAACTGAACTAGGAAAAAGTGTAATTTGCTCTTCAAATTACTAAATCATCATAGATAATGACCATCATCCAAGGAACTATTTTAGGGGTGCCTAGGTTTGCATGGAAAAGGAAAGTGCGCAAGGAAAGTGCGATGCTGCAAAGAACAATACTACATAGGAACCTGGAACGTCAGATCTATGAATCAAGGCAAGCTAGATGTGGTCAAACGTGAGATGTCAAGGCTGAACATCGACATCCTGGGAGTTAGTGAACTAAAGTGGACAGGAATGGGAGAATTTAATTCAGATGACCATTATATTTGCTACTGTGGGCAGGAATCCCTTAGAAGAAATGGAGTAGCCTTCATCGTGAACAAGAGAGTGAGAACAGCAGTACTGGGGTATAACCTCAAAAATGATAGAATGATTTCCATTCGGATCCAAGGCAAACCTTTCAACATCACACTAATCCAAGTCTACGCCCCAACCACTGGTGCTGATGAGGAAGAAGTTGACCACTTCTATGAAGACCTAGAACAGCTTCTAGAATTAACACCCAAAAAAGATGTCCTTCTCATCATAGGGGATTGGAATGCTAAAGTAGGCAGTCAAGAGGTAAGAGGAATAACAGGCAAGTTTGGTCTTGGAGTACAAAATGAAGCAGGGCAAAGACTGATAGAGTTCTGTCAGGAGAACACATTAGTCATAGCAAACACCCTTTTCCAGCAACACAAACGGCGACTGTACACATGGACTTCACCAGATGGTCTACATCGAAATCAGATTGATTACATTCTTTGCAGCCAAAGATGGAAAAGTTCCATACAGGCAGTCAAAACAAGACCTGGAGCTGACTGTGGCTCAGATCATCAGCTTCTTCTTGCCAAATTCAGGCTTAAACTGAAAAAAGTAGGGAAAACCGCTAGGCCCTCCACGTATGACCTAAATCAGATCCCCTACGAATATACAGTGGAGGTGACAAATAGATTTAGGGGCTTAGATTTGGTAGACAGAGTGCCTGAAGAACTTTGGACGGAGGTCTGTAACATTGTACAGGAGGCAGCAACTAAAACCATCCCAAAGAGGAAGAAATGCAAGAAGGCAAAGTGGCTGTCTGATGAGGCTTTACAAATAGCTGAGGAAAGGAGAGAAGCCAAAAGCAAGGGAGAAAGGAAAAGATATACCCAACTGAATGCAGATTTCCAGAGAACAGCAAGGAGAGATAGGAAGGCCTTTCTAAATGAGCAATGCAAAGAAATAGAGGAAAACAACAGAATGGGGAGGACTAGAGATCTTTTCAAGAAAATTGGAGATGTCAAAGGACAATTTCATGCTAAGGTAGGCACAATAAAGGACAAAAATGGCAAGGACCTAACAGAAGCAGATGAGATTAAGAAGAGGTGGCAAGAATACACAGAGGAACTCTATAAGGCCGATCTCAATGTTCCTGATAACCACAGTGGTACAGTCACTGAGCTCGAACCTGACATCCTGGAGAGTGAAGTCAAGTGGGCTTTAGAAAGCCTCACTAACAACAAAGCTAGTGGAGGTGACAGCATTCCAGCGGAATTACTCAAAATCTTAAAAGATGATGCTGTCCAAGTGCTGCTCTCCATATGCCAGCAAATTTGGAAAACCCAACAGTGGCCACAAGACTGGAAAAGATCAGTTTACATTCCAATCCCAAAGAAGGGCAAAGAGTGCTCGAATTACCGCACCATTGCACTCATTTCACATGCTAGCAAGGTCATGCTCAAAATCCTACAAGCTCGGCTTCAGCAGTATGTGAATCGAGAACTACCAGATGTACAAGCTGGTTTCCGAAGAGGCAGAGGAACTAGAGATCAAATTGCCAACCTTCGCTGGATCATGGAGAAAGCAAGAGAGTTCCAGAAAAACATCTACCTCTGCTTCATTGATTATGCTAAAGCCTTTGATTGTGTGGATCACAACAAACTGTGGCAAGTTCTTGAAGAGATGGGAGTTCCAGACCACCTGATCTGCCTTCTGAGAAACCTTTATGCGGGTCAGGAAGCAACAGTTAGAACTGGACATGGAACAACCGACTGGTTTAAAATTGGGAAAGGAGTACGACAAGGCTGTATATTGTCACCCTGCTTATTTAACTTATACGCAGAGTACATCATGAGGAAGGCAGGGCTGGATGACTCACAAGCTGGAATCAAGATTGCTGGGAGAAACATCAACAACCTCAGATATGCAGACGATACCACTCTACTGGCAGAAAGTGAGGAAGACCTAAAGAACCTTCTGATGAGGGTGAAAGAGGAAAGTGCCAAAATTGGTTTGAAGCTCAACATTAAAAAGACTAAGATCATGGCAACCACTCCCATCACTTCCTGGCAAATAGAAGGGGAAGAAATGGAAGCAGTGACAGACTTTATTTTCCTGGGCTCCAAGATCACCGCAGATGGTGACTGCAGCCATGAAATTAAAAGACGTTTACTTCTTGGGAAGAAAGCTATGGTGAACCTAGATAGCTTAATCAAAAGCCGAGACATCACCCTGCCAACAAAGGTTCGCATAGTCAAAGCGATGGTTTTCCCAGTAGCCATGTATGGCTGTGAGAGCTGGACCATAAGAAAGGCAGAGCGTCGAAGAATCGATGCTTTTGAATTATGGTGTTGGAGAAGACTCTTGAGAGTCCCCTGGACTGCAAAGAGATCCAATCGGTCAATTCTCCAGGAAGTCAAGCCTGATTGCTCCCTGGAAGGACAAATGCTGAAGCTGAAGCTCCAATACTTTGGCCACCTGATGAGAAGAGAGGACTCTTTAGAAAAGACCCTCATGCTGGGAAAGATTGAAGGCAAAAGGAGAAGGGGGCGACAGAGGATGAGATGGTTAGATAGTGTCACCGAAGCAATGAATATGAAATTGGGCGAACTCAGGAAGCTAGTGGAGGACAGGGAGGCCTGGCGTGCTGTGGTCCATGGGGTCGCGAAGAGTCGGACACGACTTAGCGACTGAACAACAACAACAACAGGTTTGCATACCCCCAGTACAACTCCTGACTTCTAGAACAAGAAACACCTCAAGCAGCACCCCAACAATGCCGAGTCATAAACTACTTTTGAAATACTGTAGACACAAGGTTTAAACAGATTTTGACATCGAGGGTGTACATGCATGGAGGTAGGACTAGGGTCCAAAGAACTGGCATGCAGAGCTTGTGTAGTCTCTGAATTGGAGCCAATATTATAAGCTTTTCTTAAAAATCTAAAATTCACTGGTTCTGCATAATATTGAGTGCATAAACTGAAAACCAAAGAAGTTGAGTATCAGCAATCCTTTCAAGCTGAGTGCCACAAACATTATTTTTATAACGGAGGAGGGAAAAGTCCTGCTTTTCCAGGTTCAAGAGAGAGCAGCAGTCACTTGCTCCTCTTTTCTCTGTTCTCCCCCCGCTGAGTAGTGAATATCAGAATGTTTCTAACTCAGGTTTGACCATATGTTCAACACATAATGGCTCAACATCTGTCCAGAGCTTGAGCAAGCGCCAAGTCCTAGGGTCAGATGCAAGCTATGACAGTGTTACGCAGTGGGAGGGGAACTAGTGCAGATTAATAAAGGGACTTTCTTTTGGATGAGCCCCCCCCCCCCGCTAGTTTCTATAGGAACATCCTCTCGTTCCCAACCCACTGGGGTAAAAACAACAACACACCATCACCACAAACTGTTCACAGACTAGTCCCCAACTGCTAAGCTCAACATCTCCAGGATATATCAAGTGCCACAGTTCACCACAATGGTTGCTATGCAGGTTTCTAGAAACCCTGACAGAACTGAACAGAACGTTCTTATAAATCGAAGCCTACATGGTCATTTCTCACCTTGGCTAGACAGAAGCAGGCCATTATCCTCACTCGGTAGAAGCACTGCTCTTGCTCAAGGATGTCGGTCAAGGCAAGTCGTGACGCCGGAGTGGGGAACTTCTGGAGGGCCAAGATGGATTCCTCCTGTGCCACCACATCTCTCTCGTAACGCAGCTGGTACTGCCACATGAAGTCAGCCTGCTCAAACTCGACCTTCCTCAAGACGGACATGTCTGGATCAATTCTTATCCAGAGCAAAGGGGAGTCAGCACTGCAAGAGATGAGCAAAATTTGGGCCGTGGCTTAACATTTATACTGTTTATATTTACTAACAGTGTTTTCCCTCCCGCAGTGGGGTGCCCATGGCAGCTTGCAACTAAAATAGGATAAAATACAACATTTACCAAAACACTAAACATAGGAAATGGCATAAACAAGCCAAATGACCAAAGCACAGCATAAAAAACAAAAAGGAGCCATAAAAATCCATTGTGTAGGGGCTTCCTTCAAGGACAGTTCAGAAGCTACAATTAGTGCAAAATGCAGCAGCCCGGGTGGTTACAGGGGCTGGATGGTTTGACTCAGTAGGACCACTCCATCAGCAGCTGCAGTGGCTGCCCATTCGCTTCCGATCCCAATTTCATGGCTTAGGCCTTCATGGCTTAGGCCCAGCCGACCTAAAGGACTGCCTTCAACATTTCAGCTCACCCTCTTAGATCATCTAAAAGGGCTCTCCTTCAAGTGTCCCCTTTGTCCCAAGTTAAAGGGATGGCAGCCCAGGGGTGAGTCTTCTCTGTAGCGGCACTACAAATATGAAATTCCCTTCCCGAAGGATTGAGACCTACACAATCCCTCATGGCTTTTCGGAGAGGGCTCAAATCATACCTATTTTGTCTGGCCTTTGATGGCTGTCTGCCCTCTGGAATACTGCTATAGCTTGACAGCTCCTCTGAACAATTGTTTCCCCGCTCCCATGGCCTGACAAGAAGAGTTGGGTTTTGCCCGATCCTTCAATGTTTTCTGTGTTCACGTTAAATGCTTTTAATGCTTTTGGTTTTTGATATTTTACTTATTGGTTGTTACATTGTAATTTATGTTCTCTGTAAGCAGCCTTGGGCATTTGCTTCGGCATGGGAAAGGCAGGGTATGTATGTATGTATGTATGTATGTATGTATGTATGTATGTATGTATG